>SKCR01001495.1:0-36639 GCA_019454045.1 Zanthoxylum bungeanum
GTTTTCAAGGTTGAAATTGATGAAAAATCCAAAATATATTGCATGTAATTTTAATTATTAAAAAAAACTAAATAAAAATAAAATAGGTTCAATTTGCAATTTGCAAATTGCATGTAAATTGCTGAGCCATCTACTATAAATAGAGGTGCTCAGCACCTTAGAAACTCAGCTTGCTCCATAGTATTCTATCTTAAAATTTGCGTAGTTTCAAACTTTTGTGTGTTTTAATTTTTCAAACTTTATTATAATTTTTTTTCTTCTATTAAAAAAATTATGCATGTTTTTTTTTATTCAAATCATAAGTTGCTAATTGCATTCTGCTGGGGTGAATGGTGAAACTCTTAATATGAGACTATATATGAATCTTACGTAAATTATAATATGTAAATTATAATATGAAGACTAATATTTAATCTTATCTTTTATTTGTGGGTGTCTTGATTTGGTGTAGACAATCTAATCTTGATTAACACAGTTAATACTTTACCCCATATTATATGAGAGAGTAATTTAAATCAAGAATAATTATCGACAAAACCGTATCATCGCCTTTATGAACGGTTTTATATAATTTGACATAATTGAGTACTTATCTGGACTTATTATAGACAAATGTTGTCACCACCTATATGTTTGGTTTTATATGTTTTAGCATAATTATTTTTTGAAGTAAATTAACTGAGTAATAATGATAATTTATATATTATAAAAAGTAAGATTTCTCTATATTTGAAATATTAATAGTGGATCCTCTAACCCCAATATTTTACTTTATTGTTGCATTCCAATTTAAAAATTACCCATTGCTTCAATCAATTCAGTTTTTATTTTTCACTTGAATAATTATTTTTTTACTAAATCTATTCCCCGTGGATCAATCCCGTACTTATCGGGTTATTTTATTACTTTGATACTCTTATACTTAGAAGTAAAGAACCACTTTGTGAGTGTCATTCTTCACATAAAAAAAACTAAAAAATTTAAAGCAATAAGTTAATTGTAATCCTAGTAGATAAATTAACCAATGACTTATTTTGGAAACGTTTAAAACCCCACCACTAAAAAAATGTTTAAAACCCCGCCATTAAACCACTTGATCTGGGATTAAGCGGAGCAGGTAAAATCCCCAGATGCCTTAGACTCTTTCAAGAAATATTTTAGCGTAATTACAGTTTTATCGGGTATCGCAACGGAGCGTGGAAAAATCAAAATTTTCCAATTTCAAAAATTTTCTACAAAACTAATAAAATAAACTATTTATTTTAATATTGGATCCCAAAATCGAATTTGGAAATGTCTAAGATAACCTAAAACGAAATTTAACTTATGTTGCAAACTTTTACATTTTTCTTATTTTAGTCCAAAAGTGTCTATTACACATTTAAGTGTTTCTAAAATACTACTAAAATGATTTGTATACATCTAATATACTTAATTACATCCCTGAAAATGAAAAGTCCCAATTTTAGAATTAAGCATAAACCCTAAATTATTTAATTAATCAAATAATACTAAAATCAACATCCAATCAAGCTTTAATCCAAACTTTCCAACATCACAAGTGTCTCACCACAATTAAGACACACAAGAACAATTCTAGGTTTTCATAAAGTGGCATAAAAACTCTAGAAGGACAACTTATCACTCTTTAATAATGCTTATTAAGCTTTAATTTTCACAACACATGCATGCTTTCTTTCCAACAAGTTTCTAACAAATAGAATTCATATTCAAGAGAGGGAAAAACAAAAATACATCTTATGTATTCAAAATAAGCTAAGGGAAATAATTTCTTAACATAAGAATTGAGAAAAATTGCCTTAAATTCCAATTCTTCAAGCTTTAGCCTTTTGATTTGTTTTCCCAAAACTCTCTCTTTATAGGGGTTTACTATTTGAGTTTTTGGTTTCCTCATTGAGAAGAAAATGAACAAGCCCCACTTTTATATTGTGATTTTCGAAAATGGGGCATGGCCATCAAGGGAAAATCGATTTTTATTTTCAAAATAATTTTAAAAATAAAAATACCTAATCCCACTAATATCATACAAAAACCACATGTCTCCATTTAAAACACAGCACATGTCATAATCAAAATGACATATATATATATATATATATATATATATATATATATATTCAATTAATTAATTAATTAATTAACCTTTTAATCAATTAATTGATTTAATTTAAATATATAATGTATTTCTACATTTACATTAAATGATAAAATGCATCCAAGGATTACATGTGCACCAAATCCATTTGATAATTAATTAATGTGCATCTAATCAAAATTATCCATTTGATAATTAATTAATGTGCATCTAATCAAAATTATGCATCTAATACATATACACATTAATTTAGAAATTATCAAAAAATCGCATATGTAATTTACGTTTAACTTTTAAACAATATTCGAATAATCAATATTATTCATTATAAGTTGTCCTAGTGCTCTACAAGTATTTTCAATTATGTGAGATTGTCTAAGTTAAGGTATATCCATCACGGAATCCAATTCCGTGTCCATAATTCACCCACTCGTAAATTATGACGACCACATATATTGTCACTGAACCATACAAGTTGAGATCTTCGCATACGTATAATCCTTCCATCATAGGTATCCAGATAAATACCATAGACATAGATATAATCGTCAAATCTTATAAGGTATAATCCCGTCGATGTATAGATCTGCGATCTCTTAAAAAATATTCAGAACTTATTTCCGAGTGTACAATGACCATGGATTCCATAAATCACAATCTTATGAGGTGGACACCTAAATCCTATATGCAGGACTGAAGGATCCTCTTTGGATACATCATCGGATATCATGAGCATCAATCTACACCCAATGAACAGGCGGAGGCCTAACCTAAAAAAGGTCGAAGACGTGACTACCATCAAAGTGTGGATGATAACTCATATATCCACCGTGGTATATCAAGTGTAAGGACCACTATGTTACTCGACCCGAGAATATTCTGATTGACGCAAACGTACCATCTATTAGGAATCTTCCGTGACTCATTCATTGTTCATCCGCTATGAACACCTACATGTCTATACGATTCTCCTTAGACTCGTGGCTCACTGAGACAAACTATTGGAGTCCAATATTTTGTTATACGACATGTACCGGTCTCTCGGGTTTACTTGCCAACTAAGTATGTAAACCTTGATCAGGAACAATTTAAGAATGATACCGTTATAACATTTCTCAATGACAATTGCGACACTTTTGCCATCACGTTATAACTTAATTATTCTTAGGTCTTGTACGTCTTTAATCTTTAAAAGAAAGTAAATCGAAAAAGCTGTATATTTTATTCATAATAAAATATTATTCATACACGTATTTACAGGAAAATACATGAGAAATTGACAAGCCGAGTACCAAATCCAACAAAATGCACCTCTGAACTCAAACTCAGAACCTGACAACCATGTCTTAAGCCATTTTCCACCAAGTCATACCTCTTTGGGGCAACACAGGACTTCCTAATTCTTGAAACCAAAAAAACAAGAAGTTTTTGAAATAAATGTATCTATTCATCATTGACTTTCGTTCGGAAAAATAATAAAAACTTTTAATAAAAATTTATGTTCAAGAGAAATCTACGTGGTTCAAAACTAGACCTATGTTCAAGAGAGAGATGAGAGAAATTTCATTCTTAGAGAAGAATTACAACAAATACTCTTTTGTATATGAGCACATAGAGAATGAGATGAAAATACTAAGATATAAAAAAGACGTGAATTATGATTCCTAAAATGCAGGTTGGCATATTCCAATAGGATTTGTTTTTCCTAATCTAAGTAGGATTATGATTTCCTTCTTTTAAGTGAAGTAACTTTCTTTTTTCTTAAAAGTTTCCTCTTTAAGCATGTCTTGTAAGATTAGACTCTTCTTTGTAGTGATATTGTACCAACCCGACCTTACAGGATTTGGTTCAATTAGATCAAGGCCATGGACATGTTTTCACAATTTATTAGGTCTTTACCCTATACGAAATTCCACGGACCTATCTATTCACCTATGTATCTATTGACCTTGATACATATGAAATTGACAAATATTTGTGGGTTTGCATGCGTGTTTTTAAAACGGTAGAAGGTAGATTGAGATAAAGATCAAGGATTTATGATACTCCTGGCTATTTTGAAAAACATATTTTTCTAAGCATTTTATGAGTAATGTATGCTAAATTTTCTTCCAACTCTCAGCGCACATATACGAAAATAATTATGCGTAATTTTCATATTGATGACAGTTTCTAACATATCATTTACTAATTTTCATTTTTGAAAATATAAAAGAAAGATGTATATGTACAACTAATATATGCCATAAAACATTACAAGAAAATGGATCTTTAGGGTCCAAACCTTTAGCGTCGACTATTGTTTCGACGCTAATAAATCATTTAGTGTATGTAACATCCCCCTTCAGGAGATGCTATCGGCAGAGAATAGGCCGTACTATCCCACTGAGCCTCTGACTTTCTAACTATGGACCACACTGATACTCTTTTCTCAAACATAATCTCATATATGAGACCATTGCCCAAATCCACGACATAGAATGCAAAACAATACACACAACTGAATACTCAACATCACTTTTCTTAACAACTCTATACACGAATACTTATAACACAACTCGCCCGAATTAAAATCTAATTTTAATTCCACGTCAAAATCTAATTTCGTATAATATATCGAATATATTATTTTATCGATTAATTCCAAATTAATCGTTCTCTCTCTTTAAATAATATTTTATCCCATATAAAATATCTCTGTAATTAATCCTAGATTAATTTTCTCTCTCATCTAATTAATCTCAGATTAATTATATGCGAGTCATACGTCATCGGTGAATCTTCGGGAAGCGACCCATGAGATCCCCAGATATGTTGGCAGTAAATCCGGTCGTCGGACTATCCGAACACATACGTACCTAGTACTACGTTTTACCGATTTACAAGACATGGTTGGCTTCTAGCAAAGCACCGTGCCTACCCAATTCTCCAGAAATATTCTTAAAGGAATATGTAATCTTTATCGGGCGCAATATACGTAGTATTGCGTATTGCGATCCAGCATCGGATGTCACGTGCTAGGCCTGGGGCTGGAATTGTGTCTGCCCCGTACGAAGAACATATCGGATCTCTGGTAACTAGTCTCTTTAATCGGATAATCATGACCTAGTCATATTATCCCGATAAATGCAGTACATAAGAGCACCAGTTCCGTATCCTACGTGATAATCATCTCCACTATGACTGGAGTGATACTTCCGTCTTGACATCACACCCAATACACTACGATTCTCAATATACCCAGAAGAGGCGTACACAGAACCTGTTAAAGCCCTGGACGACCAAAACCAAAGTATATTGATTGTCGCAAGTATTGGCGGTGCAAGTCTCAGGTTAAGACCAAATACACCTACCCTGATTCGGACTTCCATAGACACATAGTCATACTACCAATGGAATTCCGAGGGGTCTATCCAGAGCGAAGTTGTTTCCGTACCATCGGTAAACACAACCTCCTATTACACTTGCATGAGTATCCAATACCCAAATATATGAGAACTATGCCGTTATGCTCCCACAACGCGCACAAGTGTAATACTAGTCTATTCCGCATTATCGATGTCCAATCTCGATAATACTACGATTAGGGATATTTAATGATTAAACTTTCGTGGATTGATACTGTCTCATATCATCTCAATCCGGAACTAATCATAAGGACCTTTTATCATTATATATCTTGGTAATCTAATTACAAATGATAAAAGAGCAATTTCCTTTGTCACATAGTTAATTTGTACAACAACACCATGATCTGTACAAATAGTGATGTTATGGGTCATAATTGTCCAACAGTCTTGGTCTCGAAGGTAATGCCCAGCTGACCTAGCTGTTCGATTTCAGCAATCATCTGCGACACATAGTGCTTGACAGATGTACAATCTGACATACGTGAGCAAAATATCTTCTTTTTCAATTCATACTTCTGAGTTCTTAGATTAGATCTGTGAAGATCCTTCAATTTCAACATCATTTTATAAGGATCCAATCATTTGTTCTGACGATAAAACTAAGGAGTCATTGCAGCAAGCATGACAGATTGAGCAGTAAAGTTATCATCCTGATGAGTCTTCCAAAGCTCATGATCTACTGGTCGCTCAAGTCTGGGCTCAGGCCCGAGAGGTCTCTCTATAACATAGAGCAACTTCTCAGATCCCAGGACTATTCTGAGATTCATTTCCCAGTCAGGAAAATTGGAACTGTTAAAGACATTCTCGCCCATGATTATGTCTCTAACGCTAATCTTTCTAGCCATCTTGATTGCTATAGTCCAACTATCCAATCAACGATTTCGGGTACACTCAAAATGCAATGGTTACTATAGTCCAACTATATAACCAATTACAAATGGAGTTGTGACTTATACAGTCTAACTGTTCAAAGAAAGAAATAAAAGATATTAGTCCAACTAAAATATATATATAACGTGACATAATAATAAAAGAGTGCGTATTAGCGAGTATTAAACGAAATTGCAAATTTAATACTAGCCTCCCACTATTTTTCGGCGAGCCTCTAACCCTCTGTTGAGTACTCGAGAAACCTATAATTCGGGCAAACAAATTAATTTGGAATTAATTCGTAAGCGACTTTCGTAATAATTTTGTGAGGCATAATTATTTAATTATTAAGCGACGGGAAATTCGTTTAATCGGATTAAACGAACCCGGGCCCAAAGTCAAGTTGTGTGTTGTGTAAGCCAACTTAAATTTTGAATTTAAAGTGTGGGACCCACTTTACTTACATCACTTGTCACAAAGTTGATGGAAGTGGTTGGGCTTATTAATTGGATGCATTTATCAAACACACCAACCAAGTCAATGACTATTTCACTCCTCTCTCTCATTTCTCTCTACATGGCCGAATTTCTCTCTACTTGGTAGGAAAAATTTTGCTTCAAAAATTCATACTTGCTAGCACTTGGAGAGTCAAACAAGGTGATAGGGAAACTCACCCAAGGGTTTGGAACTCATCATAAAGCTTGGAGCTTCATCCATTTAAAGGATTTTTAAAATTCTCAACCGATCAATGTAAGTTTTTCCACAACTTATCTTGATAATTCACACACAAATCATTGTTTAGAGATCTTGTGGCATGTGAACATAAGAACCTTAATTTCACAAATTACTCAAACTGGACAATTTACATTAAATTGATAGAATTCAACACTTTAATCATTCAATTACCACACCAATCAAGTCTCACCATCATGAAATTAATCAAGAACAATTATAGGTTAATTATGAATGGCTAATCAACTCTAGAATGAAAACTTTAATTTCTAATTAATTTATTAAGCTTAATTACACTCATAAGCTTATAAATTAATTATACATGCTTAACATCTTCAAAAAAATTCTAACAAATTTAATAACAAATTTATTACTCGAGGCGTAAGTAATATCAATTATATAACCATTATACAAAAGATAAATTCAAATCTCAAACATTTCAAGATTCAAATTTTATACTTATACACATCATATACGTAACTGTAGAAACTAATGGAACATTAATTAAAATGATGAATTAGTGTTACTGGAGCATATCCCCAAGAATATTGAAACTAATTCAGTAACTCTCAGTATCAAACGAATCAAATCGCATAAGATTCGATTTCTTCCACTAACCAATTCCATAAATATGGAATTATGGAAGAATGATATTGATATAAGTATTATATTCTTCGAATAACCTTAGAACAAATTACTATAAAATCATGTTTGATCGTATCAAATATTTTTAAACAATTCAAAGACTCACGATGAATTTTAAAGATATAATTTTCAAAACTTCAAATCGAATATCTTTGAACCAATCAAAATATTCTATTCACGTTTCATCAGAAACACGTAACTAAGTCATGACAGTTCATTGACTAAGTTACGAAGTAAAGAAAAATACCTTAAGCAATTTACAATTTATTAAATTACATACATCCAATGTATCACTTTAATAAATTGTATGGTCCAATGACAGTCATTGGTTAAATGAGATTTAGTCACCTTCCCGAATACAATATTCGTTAAATGGATAAAGATATGTGGTGTGATCCCATATCCGACCATCCTTTACCATATGGAATAAGCATCCAATACTTAAGTGATAAAATCTCATAAAATAATGTTCTAAGTTATTTACTTAACCGAATATTTTTCTTAATGTTTATCTATTCGTTAATGACACTACTAGTCGTTTTAAAATATGCAACAACTATTTACAAAGAACAAGTAACTATCAAATCGTCGCAAGTTCTGATATCAAATATCAAAACAATCATTCAACAATATTTTAAATAACTAGATGGGAGATCTGATATCCAATATCTACAGTTGCCGTATTTTGAAAATCAATATTATCTATACACAACTATACGCATCTTCTTTCTTTAGCTTTATTATTTACTTTCAAATTATTTACTACATTTGCAAATAATCGAAAAAAAAATAGTGTCTGACATGTGACCTCTGAATGTCACTAAAGCCAAGAAATGTCATTATTAGATAAACAAATACCTAATGGGGTTTTCTTAATGCCAGTGAAGAATCTCGAGAAATGAACCAATTCATATCAATCTTTACTGCATAAGAAACTATTATGTCTAGAAGGATTATATCATTATCTATTCTAATCCAGAACCTATTCTAGAAATCTGCAACCATAATTGAAGTCAGAAAACATATATAATATGGATGTAGTGGATAAAAGTTTAATTCTATCAAACTAATAGAATAAGGAACAACATGAGCGAAAATTTACATAATATTACACACCGCATAAGTTAAGGATTTTTAACCTAGCAGTGCCTCCCACTACTTTACGTAATACCGTAATCCCCAACGGAAACAAGAATTCAATAATTAAATTGAATTCCATAATGGGAAGTGGACCCCATGAATATATTTCGACTCACAGCTTTGGCACATTCTCGCCTACCTATATTCATTAGGTAGACAACTCATTGTCAATCACACTCACTGTGACTCCTGGGTTCGGTCCTGATCGTTTCTCGTTATGACATCTTTGGCACGTTCACAAGGAGGTGTATCAAGGTTAAACTTGTCAATGAAAAACTCAAGCTACCGATGTAGTCCTGACAGCTTTGGCACATTCAGGATTTCCACTTTCAATTGAATTTGTCTCTTATCATATAAGTTCTATCGGCGAAAATGAACTACATTCAACCATAACTGCACAACTTTGGCACATTACATCCATAGCATCATGAAAATATTTACATCCATATTGACAAGCCAGGCGAAGAAACAAGTATTCCTAATACTAGTCACTTTCTTAAAACCTTATTTAAACGAGGAATTTCCAACAAAAGATATTTTTACTTTATTTAATCAAAGTGAATGAACACATGCATGTATTAAGTAATGATTAAATTAAACATTGAATTTTAAAGGGCTAATCATATCGGGTGTCCAGGATCAGACTAGCTCTGATACCATTTTGTTGGGGTTTAATCAGATAGGCGCAACGGAAGAAGCACTGTTCGGGCGAAATCGTAGTTTAAATTTTTTAAACTTACAAATAAATTATTCAATATCAAATATTAATAATTCATTCAAATTTCACCTAAACATATTTATTCCATAACATATAACGACATAAATAATATAGAAACATCACGAAACTTTTGCAAAAACATTTTTCCGTAAAATAGCATAAAATGCGTTTCCGGCCGAACCGACCGACCAATGCTTATAGGGACTGCCCAGGTCAGCCCCAAAAATATTTGGACAATTCGGGGGCTGCCCGAACAGTGCCCAGTTCACTGTTTGGGCAGCCGTTACCCGGTATTTTCACTTCGAAATAATTTCCGATAAATATTTTTCTTGGGCCATTAAAATAAACTAATTTATTTTCACTCAAAAATTAGAACTGAATTTTTTTTTTCTGAAAAAATCATTAATTACTATGAGACCCATACACTTTACAAATTAATCATTTTGGTCCTTAAATTCTCAAATACATATTTAATTGATTCCAAAACAATCCCCAAATAATTTATACAATTTGCAACATAAACCGGAAACTTTTCCAAAATTCCGAAACTGCCTAGATATTTCCAGAATTACGAAAACAGCCCAGATTTTGTATTAATTATAATTTGGCCCAATTTGTTCAAAACATATCAAGATCAAATCCAATCAATCCCAAATTTTACATAAATCATATATACATCAAAATATATCATATATATGAAAAGCCCCAAAATTTGAATGGGTCAATAACCCTAATTTCACAAATTACTCAAATTGGATAATTTACATTAAATTGACAAAATTCAACACTTTAATCATTCAATTACCACACCAATCAAGTCTCACCATAATGAAATTAATCAAGAACAATTCTAGGTTAATTATGAATGGCTAATCAACTCTAGAATGACAACTTTAATTTCTAATTAATTTATTAAACTTAATTACACTTATAAGCTTATAAATTAATTATACATGATTAACATCTTCAAAAAACTTTCCAACAAATTTAATCACAAACTAAAAGAGTAGAGACATCAACTTAGCAACACAAATTAAAACTAAGATTGATAGAAACATTTTCCATATAGAAGAAAGTGTGAAAAACTTACAAAAATTCCAAATTTTGGTTTTGTTTCTTTCTTTCTTCCACCTTTTTCTCTCAACTCCATTTGTAAAATATTTATGAACTTGTCTTGGAATGGAAAAATGAAACAAAATAATTTTTGTTATCCAAATTTCCTATTGCCGAAAATCATCAAACAAAATAATAACAATTTATTTCAATTTGTTTAATTTTCATTAGTCCACCTTTTATTTACTTTAATAAAGCAAATCAAAAAGTGTTCCAATGGTATTAAGCCATTTTCCAACTTTAATAAAATAAATCATTATTAAGATATTTATTTTATTAATTAATTTAATTATTTAATAATTAAATACAAATATCTTAAATATATGTATTATATTTACATTAAATATCTCAAATACATATATTAATGATATATGCCAAATATCACAATTTGATATTTTATTAATGTGTATTTAATAAAATCAAGTATTAAATACAAATACACATTAATTCGGAAATGACCGTTAGGTCCCGATTGCATGTATTTTTCATTTAACCGTTAAACGAGTTATAAATAATCAGTATTATTCATAACAGTTGCCCTAGTGCTCTACCAGTATATTTCATTAGTGAGACTCTCTAGATTCAGGCATATTGGTCACGAAATCCAATTTCGCGTTCATAATTCACCCACCCTTAGATTATGACGACCACGGATAAACTCGCTGAATCATACAGGTCGAGGTCACTGCATACGTATAATCCCTCCGTCACAGGTATCCGGATTATCCCAGAGATATAGATATAAACGTCAAATCTCTATAGGAATAATCCCGTCGACGTATCTATTAGCAATCTCTAAATAACATTCGGAACTCACTTCCAAAGTATACTATGGCCATAGATTTAACAGATTACTAATCACATGATGGACTACCTATGCTCTGTACACAGAACTGACATATCATTTCTTGATACACACAGGATATCATGAGCATGAGTCAACACCCAACGAACAGGCGGAGGTCTGATCTAAATAGATCGGTGACGTGACTGCCATTAAGGTGTGAAGGATAACTCATATATCCACAATGGTATCTCAAGTCAAAGAATCAATATGCTACTCAACCCGAGAAGATTCCTATTGACGTTGGTGTACCATCTATTAGGAAATCTTCGGTGATTCGTTCAGTGTTTATCAAATAAACACCTACACGTCTATACGAGTCTCCCAAGGCTCATGGTTCATTGGGATAAACCATCAGACCAAGTCCGATATACCATATGTACTGGTCTCAGCGGATTTTACTAACCGACCCGTGTCAGTAAATCTTGACCAGGAACTTAATTTAAAGATATACAACTTATAGTGACACTTTCCAATGTCAATTACAAGCTATGTTGTAACTGCGCACTACGTTGTAAATCCTGAGGTCTTTGTATAATATATATGCATATCACTAAACCATATTTAATTTTAATCTAATGAAAATTAGATCGAATACGTAAATAAAAGACAAGAGGTGCTACAATTTAAATTAGTAATATTATGGAAAAATGTATTGCTCGTATTCATGAATCGAACATAAATACGATCCGAATTGGCGCTCAGAGCACCGACCCTAACAGTGTTGATTGTTCACATATTGGACTTGCTCATATCCTCCGTCAGGTAAGATCATTCTATTAACGGTAGCAGTTTCAATAGTGGTTGGCCATGTTGATTGGTCAATACAATTAGATGAGTCATGAGGGATGACACTCAAGCTGTAAGTGCAACAATAGGATCCACCTCTTATATACCAGCCACCTTAGGCACAATAGTGCATTCATTTAGCCATTGGAAGTTATTGATGGCCATCTCCTCTAATAAAACATATGCGTCTTTAGTAGATTTCTTGAACATGATTCCTCCAACAGTTGCATAGACCATGGTATTGTTTGGACTATTCAACCCATTGTAGAATAACTGAATCTGAACCCAGTCTTCAAAATTATGTTGTGGGCACCTTCAAAGTAGATCTTTAAAGTGCTTACAGGCCTTATGTAGATTCTCAGACTCCAACTGCCTAAATATGCTAATTTATGTTCTCCATTGGGCTGATTTAGCTGGTGGAAAGAACCTTGCATGAAATGTTTGATGAGTGGTAAATGTATAACTATTTCCCACTCATTTGACCTAATATTTTGTATAGTTTCTTGAGTTTTGTGAATATTTTGATGTGTTTTGTGTTATTTTGTAGATAAATAAGGTTTCAGGACTCTCTGGAGGTGTTTCGGGGCCAAAATAGTGAAAAACAGACAAAAAAGGGGCCAAAATGGTAATTTGGTACGTCGCGACCACTAACATGCGCCGAACCTCGCTAACGTGCTCCAGAGTCTGCTAACGTGCACCGAGATATGTGGTCCAATCAGAGGGATTTTTCTAAAATGCACCGGATACAACGTGCGCCTGCCACGTGTCAACATCACAACCGATCATGCTAACGTGCGTCGTGCCATTTGTCATCATCACATGCTTTCGAAAATCACCATCGCCACGTGTCGTCCACGTGTTAGCCATGTGGCGTCCACATCAGTCACATACCGAGTCAACGTGCCACGTGTCAGACAGGTTATCATCAGCCAATCATCTCGTGACACGTGTCACAATCAAACGGTGCCGACAATCAACTTCTCCACGTGTCGCCACGTCAGTACAATTATTGAGTTAATCATCCAAAATGCCATGTCAGCTGATAAGGGAATCAAAGCAGCCAATCAGCGTGTGCCAGGTCAGCGCGTCGCGACGCAAGAGCAATCAACGCGTCGCAACGCGAGAGGCCTACTGACGCCTATAAATTCAGTTCGAAATTTCAGTTTTAGATGTTCCTTCCTCTATAAATTCTCTGATAATAATAAAGAGTTTGTATCTAGTTTGTTTAAATTTCAGTTCTGTAATTAATTTTAGTTACTTTTTGTAATACTAATTTACTTTCTTTACTTTTTCAGTTTTTACTATTCAGCAATGAGGAGGTAACTTCCCCCTGCTATGATGAAAGGTAAAGCTTTTATTATTGATATTTAGATTAATCTCCCTTAATTATAATATAATAACTATTTAAAACTTGACTTAATAAGGATACCGCTATATTGGCCGGTTGGTAATTGATATTAAATTGGTTTTAACCTGACTAAGCAAGGATACCGCCTGGTTGGTCGGTTGGTAATTAATTATTATTTTGACTTAATCAGGTTACAGCCTATATGGCTAGTTGGTAATATCAGACAAGTTAATATATTATATTAATGGAGATATCTAAAATAGTAATAATAAAAGTGGATCATTTAACCCTAGCATTTTCTTTTATTGTACTTTTTCTTTTTTAATTTCTAGCATTTACTTTTCAGCATTTTACTTTATGTCTTTTATTTTTAAGTTTTTACTAGTTGTAAATATGTGTCGCAGCTAAGCCCGTTATATGGGGTTGTGATGAATTCCAATATCACCGGTTTATAAGGGGTTATTTTATAGTTTGGGTAATATAAAATTTTACTTATTAAGTCTTAAGCTTAATGCATCTTGTTAGCTGGCCACTAATAAGATTGATCGGGTAAACTTAAAATAAACTTGATGAAGGAATTTTAGGTTTAAGACCCTAGACTTAATAGCCCACGATATTTCTTTAGGATAGATAACCCTTTAATAGATTTCGTTACAGGATAGACATATACATGTCGGGCGGGGGTAACCACAATTGGAACTTAGTCTTAATGAATCCAGGTAATTTGATTGGCATAATCGAAGAAATGGCTAACAAGAACTATGACTGGATGGAGAGTTTGTATGGACTACCGGTAGCTGAACAAAGCAACAAGGAAAAACCATTTTATGCTGCCATTTATTGATCAGATTGCTGGACAGACTGGCGGGACATAAGTTCTATTATTTTCTGGACGGATACTCGGGGTACAATCAGATTGCCATAGCCCCAGAAGATCAGGCGAAGACCACTTTTACATGTCCGTTTGGTACTTTTGCATTCCGCAGAATGCCATTCGGACTATGTAATGCTCCTGCCACATTTCAACGTTGCATGATGGCCATCTTCTCAGATATGCTGGAACAGAGCATGGAGGTTTTCATGGATGACTTCTCTGTGTTTGGAGACTATTTTGACCACTGCATGCAAAATCTGGAACATGTATTACAAAGATGTGAAGATACCAACCTCGTGTTCAACTGGGTGAAATGCCATTTCATGGTGCAAGAAGGCATCGTCCTTGGACACCGGAACTCACAAAAGGGAATCGAGGTAGACAAAGCAAAGAATGAAACAATTGAAAAATTACCTCCGCCAACATCTGTCAAAGGGATTCAGAGCTTTCTCGGACATGCAGGCTTTTATAGGAGATTTATCAAAGACTTCTCAAAGATTGCTAAACCTCTGTGCAATCTTTTGGAGAAGAATGTGCCTTTCAACTTCACCAAAGAATGCCAGGAAGCTTTTGAGATCTAAAAACAGAAGCCGGTCTTTGCTCCTATCATTGTAGCACCAGACTGAACCCTTCCATTTGAGGTGATGTGCGATGCTAGTGATTTTACTGTAGGTGCATTTTTGGGACAACGTAAAGCAAAAGTTTTCCACACCATTTATTACTCCAGCAGAACTCTGAAAGAAGCTCAACTCAACTACACAACCACTGAAAATGAGTTGCTCGCAGTTATGTTCGCTTTTGATAAATTTCGATCCTATCTACTAGGTCCCAAAGTGGTGGTCTACACAGATCATTCAGCAATCAAATACCTGATCGTGAAGAAAGATGGCAAACCCAGATTGATCCGTTGGATACTTCTTCTGCAAGAATTTGACGTGGAGATTCGAGACAGGAAATGGACAGAAAACCAAGTGGTAGATCATTTATCGAGGATCGAGAATGGAGAAACAGCTGACAAAGAATTATTAATCAAAGAAAATTTTACAGATGAACAACTGTTTGCAATGAAACAGCATGATGCTCCTTGGTATGCTGACTATGTCAACTACATAGTATCGGGAAAATGGCCGTTGGAATGGACAACGCAGGAAAAGAATAAATTCTTCAAAAAAGTTAAACATTATGTCAGGGATGAGCCGTACCTGTTCAAATGCTGTGTCAATCAATTATTGAGACGTTGTGTTCCATAAGATGAGGTCAACAGTGTTTTACAACATTGTCATTCATCCCCATATGGCGGACACTTCAGCGGAAACAAAACTGCAGCCAAAGTCCTACAATCAGGTTTGTTATGGCCCACTCTTTTTAAATATTCTTACTTGTTTTTTTTTTTTCAATGTGACAGGTGCCAGAGAACGGGAAATATTTCGAGAAGAAATGAATGACCTTTGCAAAACATTCTGGAAGTGGAGATATTTGATGTATGGGGTATTGATTTTATGAGACCCTTTGTTCCATCATTCGGAAACTTGTACATACTGGTTACGGTAGATTACGTCTCCAAATAGGTTGAAGCAATTGCACTGCCATCAAACGATTCAAAAGTGGTGATCAAATTCGTTAAAAAGAATATTTTCACTCGCTTCGAAATACCTCGGGCAATTATCAGTGATGGTGGCACACATTTCTGCAATAGATACTTCGATGCACTCCTACCCAAATACGGAGTTACTCATAAGGTTGCCACTACCTACCATCCTCAGTCAAGTGGACAGGTTGACGTTTCAAACAGGGAGATCAAAAGAATCTTGGAGAGAACCGTTGGATCAACAAGGAGGGACTGGTCTACAAAACTGGATGATGCACTATGGGCCTATCGGACAGCTTACAAGGCACCCATTGGTATGTCCCCATATCGAATGATGTTTGGGAAAGTGTGCCATCTGCCAGTTGAGCTTGAACACAAGGCATACTGGTCACTGAAGAAGTTGAATCTTGATCCACAAGCTGCATGAGAGAAAAGACTTCACCAACTCAACGAATTGGAGGAATTTCGCCTACAGGCTTATGAGAATGCCAGATTATACAAAGAAAAGACCAAAAAATGGCATGATCCAAAAATAGTGCGCAGACAACTGGAACCAAGGCAGCATGGGTTGTTATACAATTCAAGGTTAAAATGTTTCCCTGGAAAGTTGAAATCAAGGTGGTCAGATCCATTTGTGATAACTCAGGTTTTACCATATGGAGCTGTTGAGTTACTTGATCCCAACACCAACGAAACATTCAAAGTTAATAGCCACGTGTCAAGCACTACTGGGGAGAATCATTTGAGTGACAAAAAGAAAGTGTCACACTTTCAGATCTAGCCTAACATTCGGGTAGTCATGTCTAGCTGACGAATTTAAACTTAGCGCTAACAGGGAGGCAACCCATGCAATATGTGTATATATTGTGATATGGTGTGTTTTATTTTTGTGTGTTTTATTTTTGCAGGTAAAGTCATTTCACGATGGAAGACGTTCTCGCAAATCTTAACAAGCAATTTCATTCTCTCCCTCAAAATTCTCTGATGAAAGTCTATGAAGCTCGCTTGGAACGAATGAGACTATTGATGATAAAAGGTATTCCTACTGACATTCGTTGGATTATTGAAGCACTGGTCCGATTGGCAGGTGAGTCTTCTGACTCTTTTATTTCACATTTGTCTGGTTTAGGAAGAAGCACCTATGCTAAAAAGAGAATAGCTAAAAGAATGGGTGTATGCTATAAATGTGCTCATATGTTTTGTAATACTCATTGTCGTTCTTTAGGAATGATGTCTGATAACCGTGAAGATAAGATAAATTTCATTAGGGATGGCTTGAGTAAGGAGTCTTTGGATGACATATCTAAGACTCTTAAGACACATCCCAATGGAAATGTGTATCATGAAATTCGCTTGTTATATACACAATTCTGAAAAGAAAGACAATAGTACAGTCTCGGAAATCTGACTGTAAGAGACCCTGTTTGCTAATTTATAAGAAAATTGGAGGGGAAGCTTGTCCCTGACGTATAGACATCAATCAAGCATTTACTTTATTGTAAATATTATTTTCTTTGTATTTATCTAATAATTATGATTTGTTTTGTTGTTTTCTTTTGTTTTCTCCGACAGGATCCAGACCTTTTTGACCTTTCTCGATTTATTATTTTGCTACTAATCGTTCTTTGGAAGATACTTTTGCTATTATTACTCACCACTTTTCAGGTGTTATAAATTCAACTCATCTTTACACTTTTGAAGGCATCCATATTTGAGAAAAGAAATATACATAAAATGGAAGCCACTTCAAGAAGACGAATTGTAAATATCTGTGTCTTTCATGGTACTAGTGTTGGTACTAAGCCACAATAGGTAGCAGCAGCACAGGAATTGGGACGAGTTTTAGATGAGAAGAATATGCACTTAGTATATGGCGGTGGCAATCTTGGACTAATGAGGATCGTTTCAAAGGTTGTACAGGAAGGAGGCAGTCAAGTCTTGGGAATCATCTCAAAACCCTTGGCGGAGGCGAATCTGATAGGATCATCAAACGGAGAGGAAGTAATTGTGCCAGGTATGTCTGAACGACTGGTAGAAATGATTAACCGTGCTGATGCTTTTATTGCTTTGCCAGGAGGGTTGGGCACGTTGGAGGAAATCTTTACCGTACTATCTTGGGCGAACTTGAACATACACCAGAAACTAATTGGACTGTTCAACGCAGATGGATTTTATGATTTTCTTTGTGTATTTCTTGATGATGCCCAGAGAAATGGGTTCGTGTCAAAACCTTTAAATGAACTCCTCTTCACTGCTCGAACTGGCCATGATTTAATTGACCAAATTTTAGCCTTTGAACCACAAATTGACCCTATCTTTTCCAAGATAAACTAGTCCGATAATGATCGTGGTAAAAAACGTCGGATAAATCTAGATCTTAACCTTTAATTTCAATTTTAGATGTAGAATTTCAGCTAACCAGATATTATCTTCTACTTTTTAAGACATTGGGGACAATGTCTCATTTAGGTTTGGGGGTGGGGAATAGTTGTAGTATATTGTTTTTATGTTGTTTTTATTTTTAGTCCAAAATTTTTGAAAATTTCAAAAAAAAAATTAAAAAATTTTACAAAAAAAAAAGAAAAATATTTTGTGTTTTTATGTTTTTAATTTGATTAATCGAGTGAAATTGGTGTGAGATAGCTATGTAAGGAGTTTCCACTCCTGAGAAGTATCTCAACCTATTTCGGAACAAGTTAATTTTTATTTATTTCATTTTGAATTATTTAATATATGAATTCTCCATAAAATTGACTAAAATGAATCTTCATATGCTCAGTTGACAGGTATTATCAACATACATGGTAACATATAGACATGAGTTGTAATTGACAAGTTTGTAATATTCAGTGCTCTAGTTTAATTGGAGGAAGCATCTAAAAAAGCGATGGGATAAAAAAAAAAAAACGTATGAGATCCGAGTTATTAAGTCCGAAGGGGTGTTTTAACACCTAGTGCCCTAAAACCAACTGGTTTGGGAGCCACTGGCCCAAAGCTTGCTACATGGATGGAAGATATTGTATATAAATAAAAAAAATCAGAAAAATATTCAATTGCTTAAAAAAATGGTGTGAATTCTGATATAACTTTAGGACAAAAATATTACCTTCTTTTCAACTACATTTGTGACTATTGTGGGTAAAAATGAGTTGATTAATATTTTGTTGGCTGTGTATATGGAGAATGGTAAAAATAATCGAAGAATTTACTTATTCGGTAATTTGGAAAGAAAGAAAACAACTCTTAACTGGGATAAGAAGTTTCACATGTTTAGTCAAAAACTAGTTTATTCTCTTTTCTCTTGTCTTTTTACTTTTATGTGCATTAGTTTTACTATCTTTTTACTTTTGTAAAACGTTTGTGGGTATCTTTGTTGTAAGCCCTCACGAGACTACAACTTGTCCACTAGGGACACCTAGGGGTTTAAAGGCTTGTTGCATACGCTAAATGCAACCGTGTTCTCGACGAAAATGGCTTAGTTTAATTTTTATTTTAAAGATGTTTATGTTATTTTATTTTGTTATTTTGCTCGAGGACTAGCAAAATATTAGGTTTGGGGGTGTGATGAGTGGTAAATGTATCACTATTTCCCACTCATTTGACCAAATATTTTGTATAGTTTCTTGCGTTTTGTGAATATTTTGATGTGTTTTGTGTTATTTTGTAGATAAATAAAGTTTCAGGACTCTCTGGAGGTGATTCGGGGCCAAAACATTAAAAAATTGGACAAAAGGGGCAAAATGATAATTTAGAGCGTCGCGACGTGCAAGCCTTTGGCGTCGAGACCGCTAACGTGAGCCGGACCTCGCTAACATACACCAGAGTTTGCTAACGTGTGCCGAGACACGTGGACCAATCAGAGGGATTTTACTAAAATATGCCGGATGGCAAAATGCGCCGAATCTGTTAACGTGCGCCTGCCACATGTCAACATCACAGCCGATCATGCTAACGTGTGCCGTACCATGTGTCATCATCACATGCTACCTACAATCACCATCGTCATGTGTCGTCTATGTGTCGTCCAAGTGTTAGCCACGTGGCGTTCACATCAGTCACATGCCGAGTCAGCGTGCCACGTGTCAGCCACGTCATCATCAACCAATCATCTCGTGACACGTGTCATAATCTGTTGGGTTTCTATTAAGTCCCAAGGATCAATTCAAGCAAGAAATCATGTGCGAATACAACAATGAAATATGGCGGAATCATACTTACATTGATCAGATTTGGCGATGCGTTGAACACAAAATCTTCAAGCTTTGACTCCTTGAGCTCTCGGCATTTGGACTGGTTTGTGCTCCTCCATTTTCGGCCATGGTGGTCCTTCAAGCTCCAAGCTTTGGATGTGTATTCCATTCCAATGGGTAGGTTTCCCTATCACCTTCGCAAGACCTTGAATGTGTGCTAGCACTAGGTAATTTTTGCCACAAAAATCACCATCTTGTTTCTCCTTGCTCACGGTTTTTGGAGAACCAAAAAGGGAGAAAAATGGCCATTGGCCGAGAGATAGACAATAGAGGAAGGAGAGAATGTGTTGGTTGTTGAGTTGTGTATCCAATACACTTAATTGATTTTTAAAATAATTAAAACATAAACCAAAAATTTGGTATTTGCCTTTTCCAAAAAGGTCAACCAAATTTGGAGGCAAAAAGTAATAATGCCTTCCAAACACCACCATCACTATTCACACAAAAGTGACTAGTTGTCACATAACTCAAAATGACTAGACATCACATCAATCCAAATAACTATTGATTTGACGCTTGATGTGACTTGTGGGCCGCACTTGAATTCGAAATGTGAGTGCACCCGCAAACACTCCCGGGCTCGGGTTCGCTAATTCCGAATTAACGAATTTTCCATTGCGACGTAATTAAATGTAATTTAATTAAATAATAATGCCTAGCAAAATTACTATTCACGTCGCTAACGAATTAATTCTAAATTAACTCATTCGCCCGAATTAAAATCTAATTTCAATTCCGCGTCGAAATCCAATTTCGTATAATATATCGAATATATTATTTTATCGATTAATTCCAAATTAATCCTTCTCTCTCTTTTAATAATATTTTAACCTAGATAAAATATCTCCGTAATTAATCCATATTAATTTTCTCTCTCTTATAATTAATCCCAGATTAATAAAGTGCGAGTCATACGTCATCGGTGAATCTTCAGGAAGCGACCCATGAGATCCCCGGATATGTTGGCAGTAAATCCGGTCGTCGGACTATCCGAACACGTACGTACCTTGTACTACGTTTATACCGATTTACAAGACATGGTTGGCTTCTAGCAAAGCACCATGCCTACCCAATTCTCCAGAAATATTCTTACTGGAATATGTGATCTATATCAGACGTAGTATACGTATTATTGCGTATTTCGATCCAGTATCGGATGTCACGTGCTAGGCCTGGGGCTGGAATTGTGTCTGCCCCGTACGAAGTACATATCGGATCTCTGGTAAATAGTCTCTATAATTGGATAAACATGACCTAGTCATAATATCCCGATAGCTGCAGCATAAAAGAGCACCAGTTACGTATCCTACGTGATCATCATCTCCACTATGACTGGAGTGATACTTCCGTCACGACATCACACCCAATACAATACGATTCTCAATATACCCAGAAAAGGCGTACACAGAACCTGTTAAAGCCCTGAACGACCAAAACAAAAGTATATGATTGTCGCAACTATTAGCGGTGCAAGTCTCAGGTTAATACCAAATACACCTACCCTGATTCGGACTTCCATAGACACATAGTCATACTACCAATGGAATTCTGAGGGGTCTATCCAGAGCGAAGCTGTTTCCGTATCATCGGTAAACACAACCTCCTATTACACTTGCATGAGTATCCTATACCCAAATATATGAGAACTATGACGTTATGCTCCCACAACGCGCACAAGTGTAATACTAGTCTTTTACGCATTATCGATGTCCAATCTCGATAATACTCTGACTAGGGATATTTAATGATTAAACCTTCTTGGATTGATACTGTCTCATATCATCTCAATCCGGAACTAATCATATGGACCTTCATCATTTATTATCTTGGTAATCTAATTATAAATGATAAAAGGGTAATTCCTTTGTCACATAGTTAATTTGTACAACAACACCATGATCTGTACAAATAGTGATGATATGGGTCATAATTGTCCAATAATATCCCACTTGGCCTATAGCCAATCACTCAAGTGTTCTACACCCGAACTATGTATGGTTCGCTCAAACTTCTGCTGAGATAAATACTTTCGTCAGCGGATTTGCAAGGTTATCATATGATGCGATTTATTCGATCATCACATCGCCACGATGTATGATTCGAACGAATCAGATGAATAATTGAAGTATATATCTGGATCATTGATGAGACCATTAGTTCTTTATCATGTGCTGTATCCTAGCTCAGCTGCTAACAGAACTACTCCTAATCTGATTAGGATTATTATCGACCCAAATGGCTTCTATTGCTGCCTCGGCTGCAGCAATAATCCACTTTTGTTGTTTATTCGGTAACAATATCTTGCATGGAAGATTTCCAGCAGCTCACTTTCGTTATTCAAACTATATAGTACCGTTGTTACGACTTATAGTCGTTATTATCGGTTAGGAAACTTGCAACAGTGAACCCAGTCACTTCAAGTTCTCTTTCTCCATAGCTCAAGAAAGCATCCTTAGTTTATCTAAGATACTTAAGGATGTTCTTAACATCAATCCAATGACTATCACTTGGATTGTCCTGATTGTGACTCCATATGCTCAAAGCATATGAGACTCAGGTCGCGTACATTTATTTCAATGTACGAGTTCTCGGAGAGTGTTAACAACTTTAAATCTATCCCAGTAGAACTTTATTCCTAGAATAAAGGTTGTTTCTCCCAAGAATTCTACGGAGAATTTTCATGAAAGCCAAGCTTTCACCAATTGTTTTATGGGATATCATTTCCAAGAAATGACATATCATCATTATTTAGGACATCCACTGTCAGTGCGCTCCCACTAACCTCCTTATATACACAAGAATCATATTCGTTTTGAATTAAATCATACACCATTATGATTACATCAAAATGATATAGTTCTAAGAACGCAATGCTTGCTTCAATCCATAAATGGATTGAATAACCTGCAAACCTTGTTTGCTTGTTTTGGTACGAAAAAACCGTCAGGATGTTATAAACATCCTCCAAAAGGTCTCCGTTAAGGAAAGCGGTTTTGGCATTCAGCTGCCATATTTCATGAATGAAACATGCAGCATTAGCAAGCATTGTCCGAATGGATTTAACCATGGCAACGAGTAAAAGGTTTCGTCATAATCGACACAATGTTGATAACGATACCTTTTCGCTACAAGCCTAGCTTAGTACGTTGGTATATTGCTTTCCATGTATGTCTTCCTTGAAGACTCATATAGTACCAATAGGCACAATGCATTTCGGTATAACAACCAGTGTCTAAACTGAGTTGGTATACATGGAATCCATTTCGGACATCATGACACTTTGCCATAATAGGGAGTCGATTTCCTCATACGTAGTCAGTTCGCATTCCTCAATAAGATTGACATCTTTATGAGGTGAGATCAGAAACCCATACCTCCCAGGTTGTTTTCTGACTCTCTCCGACTTACGCGGTTCTTGTATATTCAAAGATTATGGTATAGTTTCATCCCAGATGAACTATTTGTGTTCCATTAAGGAATCGGTGCCTGGAATAGTATTACTCTGATTTTCATCGAGTTTTACTTTCCTCTCACTTACCACTACATATAGGTATACCTCTTAGGAAAATCGCATGGTGATCAACAATTACATTTTTCTCTTGTGATTTGTATAAGTACTATACTTTGCTTTCCCTAGGATAACCCACAACTTAGGCACTTATCTGATTTGGATTTTAGTTTGGTATCATCCAAACGTATGCCTAGCATTCCCAAATATTCAGGAATGAGAAATCCCAGTTTCTTTCCTGTTTATGTCTAATATAAAGTCTGTCAAATAGATTTTTATGGAACTTTATTCAAAATAAGTTTTGCACTGATTAAAGCATATCCCATGAAGGAAATGGTAGCTCGGAGCGACTCATGATTAACCTTATCATGTCCAACAAAATTCGATTTCTCTGTTCGGACACACCGTCAGATTGACGTGTTCCGAGAGGAGTCCTCATTGAAAGAATACTATACTCTTTCTAGTATTTGAGAAACTTATTGCTTAAATATTTTTCATCATGGCCTAACCGTGATGTTTAATACTTTAGCCGATCTGTTTGTCTACTTCATGTCGAAACTCTTTGAATTCATCAAAAATTTCCGATCTGTGTTTCACAAGAAACACATAACCATAACGCGATGCCACATCCGTAAAGGTCACGAAACATTCATATCCACCTCTAGCCTAGCTAGACATGGGCCCACTTACGTCACTATGAACGAGGGCTAACAGATCTGTGGCACTTACACTTTTACCAAGTAAAAGGTGTTTTAGGCACTTTGCCCAATAAACTAGATTCGTAGACATTATTTGAATAGGATCAAATTTGTCCTAGTACCCACTTTCGAAAGTGTGGATATACGAGTCTTGTTAATTGTGTCCCAGACATTAATGCCACAAGTAAGTCTCAACTGATTAATTCGGTTCGAGCTATTTGTTTGTCATGTTATATGTTTGAGATTTATTTATATTCAAAATATAAATACTGTTATTCATATCTAATGTGTTATCTCAATATTATCTTTATAAAATGAAACACTTTAGTGTTCTAGAATATAAAGGTATATCCGCAACGGATTATACTCTGAAATAGAGATAATGTTTCTAGTCAAACTAGTTACATTTTAACAGTTTCTAATTTAAGTACACACCCGAAGGGTAGTTCCTAAACTTAGGTCTCCACGGTCAAAATAGCGACTCTCGTCCCGTTTCCGATTCGCAGATCAATCTCATCTGAAGTCATTATCTTGCTTGTCAGCAGATTCTACACATCAGTACATATTTATGTACCATACTCAGTATCTAAAATCCAATTTTAATACTAGTAGTGAACATGTTTATGACAAACATATTTGAAGTCGGAGCCTTGCACCGTCTTCAATTCCTTCATGTCTGCCTTGTCCATACGGCAGTCATGCTTCAGTGACCCCGTTTGCCACAATTTAGGCCGACACTTTGGGATATGTCCTTTGTCTTCCCAGAAATGACTTTGCCTTTGCCATTTTTCCACACTCCAGAAGCCTTTGGCCAAGCCTTGGCCTTCTGGGATGTCGAAGTAAGATGCGCCTTGCGCTTCTTGCCATATTGCAAACTCTGTCTTTGTCTCCTTGAGTATAGCCATTAACTCTCCAAGAGTTTTCTATTGCAATTTAGTACTTATAAGATCTAAAGATAGATCTATGAAGATCCTTCAATTTCAATATCATAATATAAGGATCTAATCCTTAGTTCTGAATAAGAAATTAAGGAGTCTATTTGGCAAGCACTATGGATTAAGCACTAAAGTTTTCATCACATGAATATTCCAAATATCATGTTCTACTTATTTGCTCAACTCCGGGATTAGGCTCGAGACGTCACTATATCAAATAAAGTAACTTCTCGGTTTTCAGGACTATCCTGAGATTTTATTCCCAATCTGAAAATTAAACCATTTAAATACATTTTCACCCCGGATTATGTTCTAAACGTTAATCTTTCAGTTATCTTGATTCTAATAGTCCAACTATTTAATCAATGATTTTAAGTAGTATTTATTATAATGATTACTATAGTCTAACTATATAATCAACTATAATTTAATTGGTTAATTCAATTATATTGATTACTATAATCCAATTATAAAATCAACTATTAATTGAAATAGTTTGAATACAGTCCAACTGTTTAATTTAAAACAACGATTAAATATTAGTCCAACTAATATATTAATTTATATTGACGAAATATTTGTAATGAGCGTGTATGGCAAGTAACTAAACGAATATTACAAATTTAATACTTGCCTCCCACTATTTTTCGGCGAGCCTCTAACCCTTTGTGGAGTACTCGGGAAACATTATTTCCAAGTGGGCTAGGATCCCGTTAAATAACACACAATCTTGACTTTGGCCAACAAATTGTATGATAATTAACTAGGTAGATCTCTAAGATCAATTGGATCCCATCCAATTCCTAGATCCAGTAGGTGTACATCCAAGTCCGAAACATATATCTTATATATGCCAATATATCCAATATATTCCCTAACATTTTTCCTCTGAATCAATTAAGCCTTGGCTTTGGCACAACAAACTTAATGATCCCAATTAAGCGGAACCCATTGACTATGGAAAGCTTCGTAATCGATGTCGATGGACAAGAAGTGATCTTGACTTTGGCCAACAAATCACAACTTGGACAAGACACTGATATGGAAAAAAGTCTTCATGATTCAAACACATCCGCGACGGACAAAGGTCTTGACTTTGGCCAACAAACCAGTGCCAGTCTTGGATCTTGAGTAAGAATCACTCAATGGAAGGAAAAACGCTTAATATGTAGTGAGGGTTTTTCGCTTAATTGGCAACCAATTAATTATCTTGTTAGGTCTTATAATCATACACCCTTAAACATGCATTCTAAAAACATAATAAGGCGCGTATAAATAAATATAATAATGATATGCGGATGGATACTTAAACACATTGTTCCTAGAACAAATCTCTCCATTTCCTCTCTCCAACTAGCACAAGTATTACTTCTACCCGATTACATAACACTTCTAAAGAAACCTCATTTACATTGAGGGGAATATGTGAGAAGAGAAATACACAGAGTCAAGAGGTAATAGGCTGGACACGCATGTCCAATTAATAAATTCTAAATTTATTACAACAATTTCCAAAAATGCCCTCACCCATCTAATATCCATCCGATATACATTATTCATACATCACATCCATGTATTCACACAAGCATGTTATCAATCAATCTAATCCAATTAATTAATCTAAATATTAATGACCATCCAATTTTCAAACAACGATTTGATTTTGAGCGAGTCCGACTCGTTTTGCGAATAAGTACTCAAAGTATGAATTCTTGAATAATATTAAACTACAACATAAATCCAATTTAATTTGTATTTAATACTAATTCATCTATTTAATTCCAAATAAAATATTACACTTTTTAATGTCCCTCTACGACTTAGATTCTAAATCTAATCATTATGGGTCTCAAAGCCCAATGTTAATTTAATTTAAAGTCCAATGGGCTTTCAATTAATTTCATAAGGCATGGACTTTTGGTCAATATGGGTCAAACCCAAATACCAAAGCCCATTTAAGGAAACACCCTTATTTGCCAAGAAACCAATTTAGGCCCATTAGGCCCAATTAAAATTAAAGGTCCATTAAGTCATAATTGGACTTTATGGATATGGTTTTGGGCCCAATTGGATCCAACCAATTAGCCTAAACCAAACTTAGCCCAATAAGCCCAATTACAACTTTCCAAGCCCAATTCCAAATTTGGCCCAATTAATTTAATTCCAAAATTCCAAATTTCATAATTAAATAAACCAAAGTGTATGCCATAATTAATTAACCAAATTAACATTTCCAAAACACTAATTAGCTCAATTAATTATGCTCTTTATAATCAAAACATGTCCCACACATTTGAATCAAAAATCACATCATTTTCATGCTATCACATTCACGGCATTTTGGGGATTTTCATGTCCGATTCGGTTTCAATCCAATTAAATCCACAATCAACATTTCCCAAAAGATTTCAACTCATCAAATGATCAAAATCAAAAAATACAATGACTTTAGGGCAAGTATATGTTTCGGCCAAGCCAAGCATATTGGGGAAAATTTATCCAATTCGATTTTTGTCAAATTGATCATGCATAACACTATGTTATCATTATTTAAGCATATCCAAACAATCAATTTCACTCAAACATGCTCAAATCATATTTGCCAAATTTTACCATAATTTGAATTTCATGCTCAAAATGGTTCAAGATACCATTGTTGGGTTTCTATTAAGTCCCAAGGATCAATTCAAGCAAGAAATAATGTGCGAATACAACAATGAAATATGGCGGAATCATACTTACATTGATCGGATTTGGCGATGCGTTGAACACAAAATCTTCAAGCTTTGACTCCTTGAGCTCTCGGCATTTGGACTGGTTTGTGCTCCTCCATTTTCGGCCATGGTGGTCCTTCAAGCTCCAAGCTTTGGATGTGTATTCCATGCCCACGGGTAGGTTTCCCTATCACATTCGCAAGACCCCGAATGTGTGCTAGCACTAGGTAATTTTTGCCACAAAAATCACCATCTTGTTTCTCCTTGCTCACGGCTTTTGGAGAACCAAAAAGGGAGAAAAATTACCCTTGGCCGAGAGATAGAGAAAATAGGAAGGAGATAATGTGTGGTTGTTGAGTTGTGTATCCAATACACTTAATTGATTTTTAAAACAATTAAAACATATACCAAAAAATTGGTATTTGCCTTTTCCAAAAAGGTCAACCAAATTTGGAGCCAAAAGGCAATAATGCCTTCCAACCACCACCATCACTATTCACATAAAAGTGACTAGTTGTCACATCACTAAAAGTGACTAGACATCACATCAATCAAAGTGACTAATGATTTGACGATTGATGTGACTTGTGGGCCGAACTTGAATTCGAAATGCGAGTGTGCCCGCAAACACTCCCGGGCTCGGGTTCGCTAATTCCGAATTAACGAATTTTCTGTTGCGACTTAATTAAATCTAATTTAATTAAATAATAATGCCTAGCAAAATTACTATTCACGTCGCTAACAAATTAATTCTAAATTAACTCGTTCGCCCGAATTAAAATCTAATTTTAATTCTACGTCGAAATCCAATTTCGTATAATATATCGAAATATTATTTTATCGATTAATTTCAAATTAATCGGTCTCTCTCTTTTAATAATATTTTATTCCAGATAAAATATCTCCGTAATTAATCTCAGATTAATTTTCTCTCTCTTATAATTAATCCAATATTAGTAAAGTGCGAGTCATACGTCATCGGTGAATCTTCGGGAAGCGACTCATTAGATCCCCGGATATGTTGGCAGTAAATCTGGTCGTCAGACTATCCGAACACGTACGTACCTAGTACTACGTTTATACCAATTTACAAGACATGGTTGGCTTCTAGCAAAGCACCGTGCCTACCCAATTCTCCAGAAATATTCTTACTGGAATATGTGATCTATATCAGGCGTAGTATACGTAGTATTACATATTTTGATCCAGTATCAGATGTCACTGTAGGGGTTTTTAGGGGCTAAATCCGGTAACGCAGCGGAAGCGGCGGAAGATCGTATCTTCCGATTTCAAAACTTTTTCTCGGATTAATTAAATAAACATATTTATTTAATTATCCAATAATCAAATTATGAAATAAAATTCAAATAAATCATATTTAAGTGAATTTACCGAATTGCCCTTACTTTGGTATTTTGTCCATTTTAGTCCGAAATTGATCTAATCAATTTTGAATGATTCTAAATCATTTCTAAGATGAACTTAGCATGTTCAAAACATCAAAACACCAAAAGCAACCAAATCCCCAAATTTTCCCACTTTGGCCGAATGCACCATTAGGACCCATTTTGTGCACTTTGTCATTTCATGCATCAAAACACATCAAGATGTAATCCAATGAACATGAAACTTTATATGCATCATATACACATCCAAATACACAACATATATGAAAAACCCCAAATTTGGAATTGGTCATGAACCCTAATTTTTCAATTTCTTCAAATTGGACAAATTAGACCAAATTGGTTAAATCAACTACTTCAATCATGTTTCTTCCATCCAATCAAAGTCTCAACACAATGAAACAACTCAAGATCAAATCTAGGTCATCTAAGAGTGGGTCAACAACTCTAGATTAGTAACATGGTTTCCAAAACCTTAAAAGAAAGCTTATAACTACAATAGTCACAACCTTCCTTCATCATACATGCTAGACACTTCCATCAAAACTTCCATCAACAAAAACACAAGGAATAAAGAAAGAAATAACCTAAGAACATCATATGTTAAAGCCTAGATCCTAAGGAACATTTTCCTCTCTAATAGTAAGTTGAAGAAACTTACTAAAAACCAAGCTTTCTTTGATTTCTTCTTTCTTTCTCTCAAGCTTCCTTTGTTTTCCATTAATGGAGTTTATGTTAAAGTGAATTAGGTTAATGCCAAATGAAATGAAAAACAATATATATACATGCTTGGAAAAGCCCTAGACCGAAATTGGTAAAGGCAAATACAAGAAATATTAATTTCATCTTCATTTGAATTTCATTTGTTCAACTTGATTAAATATCTAAAACAACTTTAAAGATATTTAATTTAGTCAACAAATGCAACTTAGAAAAAATATAACTCTTTATATTTTAAAGTGTCATGGCCGAAATTAGCAAGAAATAAAGGAAAAAAGATATTTTATTTTTCAAACAATTTTGAACAAATATCTTAAGAAGTCAAAATCAATTTGACAACCTTTTCCTTTAATGTAAAGTCAACATTTACACTTATAATCATTTCCTAACTTTATCATTTGGTGATATATTTATATTTTAATTATATTAATTATTTAACAATTAAATAATTAAATAATTAATTAAATACAAATATATCAAATATATGTATTATATTTACTTTAAATATCTCAAATACATATATTGATGATATATGTCAAATACCTTTATTTGACCATTTATTAATGTGTATTTAATAATATCATATATTAAATACAAATACACATTAATTAGGAAATGACGGTTCGGCCCGTTCGCATGTATTTTTCGTTTAACGATTAAACGATTTATAAATAATCATCATTATTCATAATTGTTGCTCTAGTGCTCTACGAGTATGTTTCATTATTGAGACTCTCTAGATTCAGGTATATCAGTCATGAAATCCAATTTCATGTACATAATCTATCCACCCGTAGATTATGACGATCACGGATAAACTAGCTGAATCATACAGGTCGAGGTCATTGCATACGTATAATCCCTCCGTCACAGGTATCCAGATAATCCCAGAGATATAGATGTAAACGTCAAATCTCTATAGGTATTATCTCGTCGACGTATCTATTAGCAATCTTTAAATAACACTCGGAACTTACTTCCGATGTATACTGTGGCCACAGATTTAACAGACTGCTAAATATATATGGACTACCTATGCTCTGTACACAGAACTGACGGATCCTATCTTGACACACACAGGATATCCTGAGGATCGATCCACACCCAACGAACATGCGGAGGTCTGATCTAAATAGATCGGTGACGTGACTGCCATCTAAGTGTGGAGGATGTCTCATACATCCACAGTGGTGTCTCAAGTCGAAGGACCACTATGCTACTCAACCCGAGAAGATTCTTATTGACGTTGGCGTACCATCCATTAAGAATCTTCGGTGAGCCGTTCAGTGTTTATCCACTATAAACACCTACACGTCTATACGAGTCTCCATAGACTCATGGTTCATTGGGATAAACCATCAGACCAAGTCTCGATATACGACATGTACTGATCTCAACGGATTTGACTAACCGACCCGTGTTAGCAAATCTTGACCAGGAACTATGTTTGATAATACATATATAGCAGTGACATTTCCCAATGTCAATTACAAACTAACTTTGTAACTGTGTACTGCATTATATATTATCGGGCCTTTGTCTAATATATACATATCACTAAACCATATTTAGTTTCAATCTAATCGTAATCAGATCGAATACGTATATAAGAACAAGAGGTGCAACCATAAATAAGTAATATTATGGAATAAGAGGATGTTCGTATTCATGAATCATACATAAATACGGTCCGGATTGGCGCTCTGAGCACCAACCCCAACAATTTCTCCCACTTGCTCTAGTGCCAATCCACGGTATCATATACACGTCTCAATGTGCATCGTATGCACATGGCCCTCAAAAGCCCACCCAGTACTTAAGAGGTAAGAAACAAGTCCGCTATGAAATATCGAGTTTGTCAAACAAACTCTATCGTTTCCCATAGTCAGCATCATTCATATTTAGTAGAATCTAAATTATACATTAATATGAAATGGATGCTATATCTGTATTATGCTACAGCTACTATGTTGTCCAAGTATTTAGGGATCAAATCCAAAAATACTATGAGGACAACCGCAAGCACAACACCAATTAAAACTTCTATTTAAATGGTCACTATGCAACTTCATAAGTCAATACTTCAAAAGTTGCATTTGATTCCACTAAATAGTAGAATCCTTCGTGACACTCCCACTGCATTATTTGTGACTCTTTATGACGTAGACTGTCTAACGTCATAATTAGTCTCAAAACTAATATGACCCTAATGGTTGCAGACTGTATTCTCCATGAATTAGAAACTCGTTCTTAATTCTCAAAGATCACAAAGAACGTGTTTCAAGATCCATCATATGGTCTATAGGATGTCAAAATAACTCGTAACAATTACGATTAAATCGACATCGATAATCGCACATAATAAAGTATTTATTATGTCATCATCAAATGATACATAAGATTGACTAGACATTCTAATCAATATCTCTTTCGAAAAAGAAATCATCATTTACGAAAGATGAATACTTTATATAAGACACACAATAACTGTCCAACAGTTATACTAACTGTCATACAGATAGCCTAGTTATGTCCTTTATTAGATCATATCTAATGTACGAATAATAGGAGTATCTCACAAGTCTCTTGGTTTTTATCTTATATAAAACTTTATATCAAATATAACAGAGACTACTCCCACTGATTTCACAGAGTAAAGAAGACTTAGGTAAACTTTTACCTCACAAACATCTCATTATTACTATAATATGATAATGTCGTTAGGATATATAACACTAGAAAGTAATTTGTACGCTCCCACTAACCCTTTATCACATATGTATTCTATATACTTTGACAAGATCAGACAATCTGACGATATCAAAAATAGAGAACACATATTTCTGGAAGACTTATCCGAGTCTACAATAGGCTCTATAAGCTAGCACACTAAACTGCAATTTCAGTAGAACACAAACTCTAGGCCATTCCAGAATGTACTCTTCAAACAAGGAATCACAATGATCTCTTATTCGAATAAGTCATCCAAAACGCCACTTTGCATTCTTTAGCTAAAATATACAGTTTATTATCAACATAACCAATATACCTTTAATTGTTCATTTAGTGTGACTATAGAGATAAGTTTTCTCAAATCTACAATAGATTGCTGAGTATAACATTTCTCACTGTCATACTGTAAAGGTCAAACCTTTAACAAGCTCACATGCTTTCGCTGCGCAAACAATTAGCACATATCATGAACTAATTCATAATGAAAGCTTAATCAAGTTCAAAACTTGATCGTAGTAAGCTATGAACAATCTTAGATCTAAGGTTCAATGGTGAACTTCCAGAATCGATATCAAATATCGCTTCCATTACAAGTTATAGGATAATTTTTCTTCAATAAGAAAACAACGGAACCATTAAGTATCAAATACTCGTGAATGATTCTGTTATCCTATTGGACTTGTACGGAAGATGTATAAGGGTTGTTTCATCTTATTAATTACGTAGTTCCATTTATAATTTATCATTCTCACATTGACTTCAATAAGTCAAGTCTTTTTCTACATAGTTAACATCTGATGTTACACACCAAGTAATAAAACGATTTTATTACTTAGAATCGTAGGAAAGATATTCTATTAAATAGAATACAATATTCTATTAAACAGAATAAACGATAAACTTTTACTTATACCTCCGAGGTGTAAGTATTTCCATTATATAACTATTATATAAAAGAAAGATTGAAATCTCAAACTTTTCAAGATTCAAATTTTCTACCTATACATATCATATATGCAACTGTAGAAAATAATGGAACATTAATTAAAGAGATGAATTAGTGTTACTGGAGTATAACCCCAAGAGTATTGAAACTAATTCGGTAACATTCAATATCAACGAACCAAATCATATAAGATCCGATTGCTCCCACTACTCAATTCCATCAAGATGGAATCATGGAAGAATAATATTGAATATGAATCATATTCACTAAATAACCTTAGAACTAATTGCTTTAAATTCATACGTTTGATCGTATCAAAGATCTTTGAACAGTTCAAAGACATGTTATGAATTTTGAGGATAGAATTCTCTAAAACCTTTAGATTGAATATATTTGAACAAGTCAAAAATGTTCAATCTACGTTTCATCAGAACGGATTGAAAGTACTTGATACTTTCAAGACTTTCAATATGTGTTCCTTCAAAACACATAACTAAGTTATGACAATTCATCAACTAAGTTACGAAGTATAGAAAACTACCTTAAGCAATTATTATTAAAAACTACACATACATCCAATGTATCAGTTAAATAAATCTGGTGGTCCAATGACAATCATTGATTAACGAGATCTTAATCACTTTCCTGAATACAATATTCATTAAATGGATAAGGATGTGTGGTCTGATCTAGTATCAAACCATCCTTTACCATACGGAACAAGCATCCAATGCTTAAGTGATTAAACTCATAAAGCACCGTTCTAAATTATTTACTTTACCGAATAATTTTCTTAATGTTTATCTCTACGTCAATGACACTACTAGTTATTATAAAATATGTAACAATTATTTATAAGAACAAGTGACTATCCAATAGTCGCAAGTTCCGATATTAAATATCAAAACAATCGTTAACAATATTTCAAATAACTAGACGGGAGATCTGGTATCTAATACCTATAGTTGTAGTATTGTGAAAATCGATATTTTCTATACACAAATATACGCATCTCCTTTCTTTAGCTTTACTATTTGCATTCAACTATTCACAACAATTGTAAATAACTGATTACCAAATTGTGTCAGACACATTACCTCTAAAGGTAATTAAGCTTAGAAACGTCATTACTAGATAACAAATACCTAATAGGGCTTTCTAAATGCCAGTCAAGAATCTCGAGACATGAACTAATTCAAGTCAATTCTTACTGCATAAGAAACTATTGTCTCTAAAGTATTACATCCTAAAAGGGATATCTATCTAGATTATCGTTGTGACTTAGAAACTAAGTCATTAACCATCTTTATTTTTCAAGAAAATCGGAACAACAGTTCCCGATGGTTTAGACTAATCTAATAAATCCTAGTCTAGTAGTATCTAGAACCTATTCTAGAATAACTGCAACCAAGAGTCTAGTCAGATAACATATCATAATATGTGTGCAGTAAATAAAAGTTTAATTCTATATAAACAATAGAATAAGGAAACAAACAAGCGGCAATTTCCATAATAACATACACTGCCTAAGTTATGGAATATTTTAAACTTAGCAGTGCCTCCCACTATTTTTACGTAATGCCGTAATCCCCAACGGAAAGACGAGAATTCAATAATTAAATCGAATTCCATAATGGGAAGAGGACCCCATGAATATATTTCGACTCACAGCAGAGGCACGGTCTCGCCGACGTATATTCACAGGTAGACAACTAATTGGCAATCACTCACTAGTGACTCCAAGGTTCGGTCCTGGCCGTTTCTCGTTGTCGCTGCGAAGGCAGGCCACAAGGAGACGTACCAAGGTTAAACTTGTCAATGATAAACTCAATTTACTTGCGTAACCCTGACAGCTAGGGCACGTTCAGGATTCCGCTTTCGCTTGAATTTATCTAGTATCTAATATACATTCGGCATAAATAAATTCTATCAGCTACACCCTCACAGCAGAGGCACGGTCTCGGATGTAGTCAACGAAAAGATATTTATAAACCGTATTGACAAGACGGACCAAGAAACAAGTATTCCAAATACTAGTTACTTTTAAAACCTTATTAAGCGGGGATATTCCATTAAGTGTCATACACCGTAAATCTAATCAAATTAATATACCAAGCATGTATAAAGTCAAGAAAACATGATTCAACATTGAATAAAACAAGCTAATCATTTTATGGAGGCCTAGAATCAGACTCGCTCTGATACCATTTTGTAGGGTTTTTAGGGGCTAATCCGGTAACGCAGCGGAAGCGGCGGAAGATCGTATCTTCCGATTTCAAAACTTTTTCTCGGATTAATTAAATAAACATATTTATTTAATTATCCAATAATCAAATTATGAAATAAAATTCAAATAAATCATATTTAAGTGAATTTACCGAATTGACCTTACTTTGGTATTTTGTCCATTTTAGTCCGAAATTGATCTAATCAATTTTGAATGATTCTAAATCATTTCTAAGATGAACTTAGCATGTTCAAAACATCAAAACACCAAAAGCAACCAAATCCCCAAATTTTCCCACTTTGGCCGAATGCACCA
>SKCR01001496.1:0-36636 GCA_019454045.1 Zanthoxylum bungeanum
GTCCAATTTCAAATAAATACCATATTTACAATAATTTCTAAAATTGCCCCCACCCATCTAATATCCATCTCATATACATTATTCAACAAATACATCCAAGTATTCACACATAGCATGTTGTTAATCAATCTAATCCAATTAATTAATCTTCAATTAATGACCATCCAATGTTCATACAACGATTTGATTTTGACCGGCGTAAATACACACGTATAACGCAAGCGCACGTATCGTTCAAGTAGTATACAAATATCGATCCCACGAGGACTTAATATCTAATCTATTAATTTTATGAGGTCAAATGATTACTAGTATCTAACAGGTTGTTTAATTGATTTGAAATGACGACGATTCTAAATTTAAAGACAAGTAAATAAAATTGTTCGAAAGTAGATTTTAAGAAAATTCAATATTAAAAACTATCTAAGGTTGTTATTTCTTTTAATATCATTTTAAAGAAGAAGTGGTTATCTTAAAGTTGGGTAATATATTGATTTATTAACCTGGAACACTAAATTATGTAAAAGCCTCTTCCGATGGTCAATTTCAAATACCTAGTATAATCCAATTGAACCATATGTCTATGTCAACCAAATTACCTAGATTCATTAAGATTAAGTTCCAATTAAGGCTACCCCCGCCCGACAGGTATATTCCTATCCTGTAAGGAAATCTATTAAAGTTTTCTCTGAATGATGGCACTGCATTCTTCTGTTAATGCTACTGTCTCGTAATCTCCCAATCTCCGTTTTCGTGAAAGAATATATTTCATGAATTTGGCATAGTTGGGCATTTGTTCCAACGCTTCTGCAAATAGAATGTTGATATGCAGCTTTTTGAAGATCTCCATGAACCGAGAAAACTGCTTGTCCAATTTTTTCTTCTGAAGACGTTGAGGAAAAGGTGGAGGTGGAATGATCTGTTCTTTTTCCTTTGTTTCTTTTTCCTCCATCTGTTGCTTTGTTTCTTTTGGAACTTCCTCAGCAGCTGTTTTGGCTCCAACATCTTTGTTGATTTCTGTACCGTTTTTTAACATGATGGCATGACATTGCTCATTCCCTCGGTTCCTTGGATTGGGTTCTGTGTTGCTGGGAAGATTACCTGGTGGTCTGTAACTCTGAGCATTGGCCAGTTGTCCGATTTGATTTTCCAGTGCTTTGATGGAAGCTGATTGGCTCTGAAAGATAGCATCATACTTTTTTAACTAAGCCAGCACTTCTGCTATTCCTGGTTAATTTGCCTGCTCCTGGCCTTTGTTCTGTTGCTGGAATCCAGGTGGTGGATAGTTCCGCTGTTGGCCTGAATTGTTGCTCCATGAAAAATTAGGATGATTCCTCCACCCTGGGTTGTAGGTGTTGGAATAAGGATTGCTCCTCTGTCTGTTGAAATTGTTGACAAAATTCACCGTTTCTTCAAGTTGGTTCGACTCTGGTGCTCCTCCATATGGTGAACTTGTGGATCCAGTGGTAAGAGTCTCCATAAATTTGCATATCTGATCCAGCTTTGCGTTGACTGCTGTATTGGCTCCACTTTCATAAATTCCTGCAATTCTTTGGATCATGCTCCTTTCTGTTGGCCACAAAGAATTGTTGTTGGCCATTTCTTCGATTAGGTCCCAGGCTTGATCTTCTCCTTTTGCCATCAAGGTTCCTCCAGCAGCAGCATCAATTGTGGTTCTCATTATTCCAGAAAGTCCATTATAGAAAGTTTGGACTTGAAGCCATTTTGGAATCTCATGGTGAGGTCATTTCCGGAGCAAATCTTTGTACATTTCCCAAGCTTCGCAGAGGGATTCTGAATCTTGTTGTACAAAGGATGTGATGTCATTCCTCAGCTTTCCGGTTCTGGCTGGTGGAAAGTACTTTGCAAGAAATTTGGTGGCTAAAGTGTTCCAAGTTATTATAGAACCTGCTGGTAGTGAATGTAGCCAAGCTTTAGCTATGTCCTTTAAGGAATATGGAAAAACTCGCAGTCTCATTGCTTCTTGCGCTTCTCGGTTATAATTAAAAGTGCCGCAAACTTCCAGGAAGTTGCTGATGTGGGCATTAGGATCTTCAGTTGCATTCCCTCGAACTGAACTGACTGCTGAATCATCTGAATGCATGTTTTTATGTCACCTGCATTTACTGGTATGGGAGGAAATACAATGCAAGAAATGAGTCTGTCAACCACCGGAATGGTTCGGTCTCGAATGGGAATTGGTGGTGCAACGTTCAAAGGTTCAGGTTCCATGTTGACTAAAGCTTCTTGGCCTTCTCGCCTTTCCCTTCTCAACTGTCTGATGGTTCTTTCAATTTCTGGGTCAAGCGGTCGAAGTTCAAAGCTTCTGGTTCGTCTCATGTAGTTTCTGAGAACCTGAAACACAAGAAAACAAAAACAACAAGTAAAGGTATCTAACCCCTAAACTAATAGTAAAGGATAAATATGTCCCCGGCAACGGCGCCAAAAACTTGACCGGCGTAAACACACACGTATAACGCAAGCGCACGTATCGTTCAAGTAGTATACAAATATCGATCCCACGAGGACTTAATATCTAATCTATTAATTTTATGAGGTCAAATGATTACTAGTATCTAACAGGTTGTTTAATTGATTTGAAATGACGACGATTCTAAATTTAAAGACAAGTAAATAAAATTGTTCGAAAGTAGATTTTAAGAAAATTCAATATTAAAAACTATCTAGGGTTGTGATTTCTTTTAATATCATTTTATAGAAGAAGTGAATATCATTTTATAGAAGAAGTGATTATCTTAAAGTTGGGTAATATATTGATTTATTAACCTGGAACACTAAATTATGTAATAGCCTCTTCCGATGGTCAATTTCAAATACCTAGTATAATCCAATTGAACCATATGTCTATGTCAACCAAATTACCTAGATTCATTAAGATTAAGTTCCAATTAAGGCTACCCCCGCCCGACAGGTATATTCCTATCCTGTAAGGAAATCTATTAAAGGGTTATCTATCCTCAAGGAAGATCGTGGGATATTGAGTCTGAGGTCTTAAACTTAAAATCCATATGTCTAGTTCATTTTAAGTTTACCTAATCAATTTTATTAATGGCCAGTTAATTAAAAAACATTAAGATTAAGACTCAATAAATAAATCTTTATATTACCCAAACTTTAATTTAACCCCTTATAAACCGGTGATATTAAAAGTCATCACAACCCCAGATAACTAATTTAGTTACAACACATAACTAGGGCTGGTAAAAACTTGAAAATAAAAGACATGAAGTAAAAATGCGGTAGAATAAATACTCAAAAGTAAATTATAATAAAATAAAATGCTAAGGTAAAAGGAATTACTTTTACTACTACTAATTTAGATATCTCCCATAAAATAATATATAAACTTGTGATAATATTACCAACCGACCAATCTGGCGGTATCCTGATTAAGTCAAATTAAGTTCAACCAGCCATTCAGGCTGTAATATTTGTCCATAAACCAGCCATAAAGGCGGAACCAAAATTAAATTACCAACCGACCAATCTGGCGGTATCCTTGATTAGTCAAGTTTAAACCAGATTAAAATTAAATTACCAACCGACCAATATAGCGGTATCTTTTTTAAGTCAAATTTTAAATAGTGAATATATTATTTTTAAGGGAGATTAATCTAAATAGCAATAGTAAAAGAATTACCTTTCACCCTAGCTGGGGAAGTTACCTCCTCATGGTGAATAGTAAAAACTGTAAAAAGTAAAGAAAGTAAGTTACTATTATTACAAAAAGTAATTAAAATTATTACAAAACTAAAAACGAAAAATTAAAAGAAACTTAGAGAGAGAATAACTCCCTATTTACATCAAAGAAATGGGAGAGAATGGTACCACAAAATCTGAAATTTCGAGCTCAATTTATAGGCGCGGATAGCCCTCGGGCGTCGCGACGTTAAGAGCTTCGACGTCGCGACTCTGGAACAGTGATTCGTGGCATGCTCTCGGCTTGACACGTGGAAATTCGGATAAGAGGCGGATGAGAGCTCAATTATGATGATGACGTGGCGATGACGTGGCAAGGCGGCTGAGATCAATTGTCGGCACCGTAGAATTACGACACGTGGCGACATGTGTCATGTTGTGATTGGCTGATGATGACGTGTCATGTTGACTCAGTTGACCTGCTGACGTGTATGATGATGTTGCAAGACGTATGGAAGAGTTGACTTGGTTGACCTGCTGACGTGGCGACACGTAGGATGACACGTGGCACACGTGGAAATAGTAATTGTCGGCACCGTATGATGATGACACGTGGCACAGCACACGTTAGCAGATCGGCTGTGATGGTGACACGTGGCACGACGCACGTTAGCAAAGTCAAACTTCTCAAATTCTGACCCGTTGACCCGGCGCACATTAGCAGCTCTGGTGCACGTTAGGCGTCGCGACGCGCCAAAATTACCGAAATGCCCTTTTTGCCAATTTTTCCTGTTTTGCTCCAAATCACCTCCAGAATGACCTGAAACTTTATTTATCTACAAAATAACACAAAACACATCAAAATATTCACAAGACTCAAGAAACTATACAAAATATTAGGTTAAATGAGTGGGAAATAGTGATATAAATACCACTCATCAGATTTGCGCAAGTCCAACTCGTTTAAGAATAAATACTCAAAGTAAGTATTCTTGAATTATATCGAACTACAATATTAAATTCAATTTTAATTGTATTCAATACTAATTCTAGTTTAATTCCAAATTAAACAATTTTACTTATTAAAGTGCCTTTTTAGACTTGGATTCCAAATCCAATCCAAATGGGTCTCAAATGCCCAATTAGCATTCAATGCCAATTCAATTAAGTCCAATTGGCTTTTAATTAATTCTTTAGGCATGGACTTTTGGTCATTATGGATCAAACCCATAATGCCTTGGCCCATTTAGGAATCACCCTATGCCAAAATTCAATTTTGGCCCATTAGGCCCAATTAAGTAATTAAAGGCACAAAAGTCATACTTTGGACTTTATAGAAATGGTTTAGGCCCAATTGGATCTAACCCAATTGTCCACAACCATACTTGGCCTAACCAAGCCCATTAGCCCAAATACAACCAAATTACATTAATACAATATTCCAAATATCACATTAATTCAATTAAATGTAATTAACACAACTAATTAATCAATCTAATATTTCCAAAACATTAATTAATCTATTTATTCATGCTTATCATTTCAATTTATGTCCAACACAAATTGAAGCAAAATCAAGTCTCCCAAGAACATGCTCATTTACGGAAATTACAAGAAATTAACATTCAATTTTGATTTCAATTCAATTAAATCAACAATTAATATTTATTTCATACCTTTAACACATCCAAGTGTCAAATTTCAAAAATTACCATGAGTAAACCTAGGGTTTATATTCGGCCATGCATAGGATTTAGGGAAATTTGATCTAATTAATTTTTCAACAATCCATTGATGCACAACTCTAAGTTATCATCTTCTAACATCAACCAAACACTCAATTTTAAATTTACATACTCCAAGCAAAAAATCCCCAAATTAAAGTTCATAAAACCTAGAATTCAAATCAAGTTTAACAAGGCTCTAAATACCATTGTTAGTGTCTCTAAGACATGCTCAAGATCTGTAAACATGATTTGGAGTGTGAATAAATCAAGTAAAGTTGCGGAAATACTTACATTGATGTTGGGTGAATTTTCAAAAAATCCTTTGAATGGTTGAAGCTCCAAGCTTTGATTTGTTATTTTTCTCATTGGGTGACTTTCCCTAACACCTCATTCAACTCCTCAAGTGCTAGCTTTTAGAAAATTTTGAAGCAAAATTTTCAAGAAGGATAAGAGAAGTCACAAAAAGTGGAGAAGAAAGAGAGAAAGTGAGTTGTTCTAATTTTCCAAAAATTGGTTGGTGTGTGTAGTAAAGGAAGCATTTAATTTTGCCAACTACTCATATCACACTTTGACAAGTTGATGTAAGTGAAGTGGGTCCCACCACTTTTAAATTCCAAATTTAAGTTGGCTTACTCAACACAGAACTAGACTTAGGCCCGGATTCATTTAATTCCAAATAAACGAATCTATCGTTGCTAAATAATTAAATCCAATTTAATTAAATAATTATGCCTAGCAAAATTATTGTGATAGTCGCTTACGAATTAATTCTAAATTAATTCGTTCGCTCGAATTAAAATCAATTTTTAATTTCGTATTGAAATCTAATTTCAATTAATATATCTGATATATTATTTTAGCCCAAATAAATAAATTAAATAGAAAAATCCAATTTAACTATTAAATTTATTTTATCGATTAATTCCAAATTAATCGCGTTCTCTCTTCTATACGAATTTAATCCCAGATTAATTCTTGCCGCAATTAATCCCAGATTAATTTTCTCTCTCATAATTAATCCCAGATTAATGCAATTCGAGTCAAATGTCATTGGTGAATCTTTAGGAGGTGACACAAGAGATTCCTGGATATGTTGGCAATAAATACGGTTGTCGGACTATCCGAACACGTGCGTACCCCGTATCATGTACTCACCGATTTACAAGACATGGTTGGCTTCTAGCAAAGCACCGTGCCTACCAAATTCTCCAGAAATATCCACCGAGGAATATTATCTGTATCAGACGTAGTAATACAATGTAATGCGTAATACGATCCAATATCAGATGTCACATGTTAGGCCTAGGGCTGGCTCTGTGTCTGCCTCGTACGAAGCATATATCGGATCCCGTGTAACTAGTCTCTGTAATCGGAAAGTCATGACCTAGTCATACTTTCCCGATAGCTGCAGCTTTTAAGAGTACTAGTACTGTATCTTGTGTGACCATCACCTCCATATGACTGAAGTGATACTCCCATCTTGACATCACATCAAATACACTATGATTCTCAGTAAACCCAATAGAGGCGTACACAGAACCTGTTAAAGCTCCGGACGACCAATACCAAAGTAAACTAATTGTCGCAACTAATAGCGACGTAAGTCTCAGGTTAAAGATCACATACACCTACCCTGATTCGGATTCCCATAGACATATAGTCATACTACTTATAGGATTCTGATTGAGTCTTTCCAGAGCGAAACTGTTCCCGGTCCAACGGCTAACATAAACTCTTATCACACATGCATAAGTATCCAATACCTAAATATATGAGAACTATGTCGTTAAGCTTCCATAACGCGCACTAGTGTAATACTAGTCTATTCCGCATTACCAATGTCCAGTCTTGATAATACTACGACTAGGGATATTTAATGATTAAACCGTTCGTGGATTAATACTGTCTCATATTTTATTAATCCAATTTAACCATATGGACTTTTATCATTATATATATATATATCCAAGTAATCCAATTACAATAATGATAAAATAACAATTTCTTTTTGTCACATAGTTAATTTGTACAAAAACACAATGTCTTTTACAAATAGTGATGTTATGGGTCATAATTGTCCAACAGTCGCTACTATCCGCAATCATAGATTTTCCAACCTTGGCATGCCTTTGTCGAAGGTATTTGAAAATTTGAAGAGACGAGGTCAGTTGAAACCTGTAGACCCTAAACCACTACCGAACCTCATACCTCGCCACCTTAACCTGGACCAATACTGCCATTTCCACCAACATAAAGGACATGATACTGAAAACTACAACCGCCTTAGACACGAGATCCAAGACCTCATTGATAGCTATAAAATACTCGACCTAGAGAGAAGCCAACCAAATACAAACAAAAACCCGATACGGTTTTTATTGGGGATGATGGGGAAACCATTACTATTGGGGCTGAAGTAGGCAACGCCATGGCCACTCTAGAAGCCTAGTCGTTTACAAGGTTCCAATCAGCCACGATTTTCGAGGAATGGGTAGACCCCGAGGTATCTAAGATTATTTAAAAAATGAATTACAAGCCTAATACTGGACTAGGGGAACAAGGCCAAGGGATGAGCACGCTACCAGATTTCAAAGGATAGACAACTAGGAAAGGATTGAGACACCGTTAAGAAAAAGTGAGGACAGAGTTTAGGAAGAAAGAAAAAATATTAGAGGACTATTTCGTGAAGGCATTGTAACAAGAAGCTCTAGAATCGTGCGAAGTCAATGGAGTCATTATACCGGGCTTCGAGATCTTTACAGATGTAATGGGTTGGAAAAGAGATCTAATAATGGAAAGCAACTGGATTACAAAGACTGTCAGAAAATACACCAGAAGCAAGATGGGAAGAAGAACTGCTGAAGTTGGAAGAGTTGACATTGGAAGACCTCGTCGAAGTAAAAAATTAGGAAGACTATGAAGACGTTTATGTACTTCAACTCTTTGATTATAACCTTGCATTGAAAATTAATAAAATGAATGATTTTATTTACTTGTTTGATTTTTCTTCTTTTGGCATACATCATGACATGCATGAAATAAGCATATTTGACATCAATTCAACTAAAACAGATGCACATAACCTTGGTACATGTGAAAACCCAAAGAATTTACTAATTACAAGTTATATTACCCCTGAAGAGAGGAAAGAATTAGTGAATCGATTAACAACATATGGAAAAGTATTTGCCTGGTCCTACAAAGACATGACAAGAATGGACAGAAGCATAGCCCAACATGTGAAACCGACGTACCCAAACATAAGGCCTGTAAAGAAAAATCTTCGAATGATGAGGCCTGAATAGGCTGAGAAGATTAAGGAAGAGGTGAAGAAGTAGATAGAGGTATGATTCTTGGAAGTTGCAAAGTATCCAGAATGGTTGGCCAACATCATACCAGTTCCAAAGAATAATAGAATGGTTAAAATGTGTGTAGACTATAGAGATCTCAACAAGACCTGCAAAAAAGATGACTTCTCTCTACCACACATAGATGTTCTGGTGGACAACATGCTATTGTCGACCATGTATTTATTTGCATGTGGGTTTTCTAAGTACAATAAGATATTTATGGCAGAAGAAGATAAGTATAAAATGGCTTTCATTACTGAATGAGGGGCTTATTGCTATAAAGTAATGCCATTTGGACTTAAGAATGCAAGAGTTACTTATCAAAGGATGGCCACTATCCTATTTCATAATATGATGCATAAGGAGCTTGAAGAATACGTAGATGACATGATGGTCAAGTCAGAAACCTAAGAATGACACTTTGTTGCATTAGAAAAATTCCTTTAAAGAGCGGATAAATACAATCTCAGACTAAACCCAAAAAATATGTATTCGCGGTTATGTTCGAAAATTTTCTAAGATATACGGTAGGCCCCCAGGGGATAGAGGAGGATCCGGGGAAGGTCAAGGTAATAACGGAGAAGCCTGCACCCAAGACGGAGAAGGAAGTAAGGGCCTTTTTGGGAAACATTCAGTACATCAGTCGGTTCATCGCCAAGCTAAGATCAATGTAAGAACCGATCTTCAAACTACTCAAAAATGATCAACCCATGGAGTGGAATAAGCAATGCCATAAAGCCTTCAAAAATATTAGAAAATATTTGAACAATCCACCAGTCTTGAGACCTCATAGGCCAGGAAACCCCTCGTCTTATATCTAGCTGTGGAACCTAAGGCACTGGGGGCGATGATGGTACATGAGGATGATAGAAGGGTGGATCACACAGTCTTATATCAGCAAGAAGATGTTATCTTATAAAATACGATACTAAGAAATAAAAAAGATCTGTTATGTGGTAGTATAGGCCTCTCGATAGCTATGACACTATTTCCAATCCTACAAGACACAAGTAGTCACCAAAGGAAACCCGTTGAGGTATCAACAATCAACACCCTCCCTGGTTGGGAAGTTAGGAATATGGTTGGTGTTGTTGACCGAGTTCGGTATATAGTACATCACTAAAAAAGTAATCAAATGGCGTGTCATGGCTGAATTCTTAGCACAACAACCTATTGAAGAATATAAGTATGAATTTTGAGATTCCAGATTAGGAAGTGAAAATCATAACTATTTAAGGCTGGAAAATGTACTTTGATGAAACTATAAATTACAAGGGAGTAGGCTTAAGAATCATATTGATAACCCAAGACTGTGAAACTTCTTTTATGGCTAAGAGGTTAATCTTTACAAACATTAATAACATGGTTGAATATAATTCAAGTACATTCATATTAGAAGCATTGATAGCCTTGGGGTAGAGGATGTAGAAGTTTTTGGAGATTCGTTGTTGGTAATTCACTAGATACATGGAGATTAAGAACTAAAGGAAGATATGGTTAGACCGAATCTCCCGTGGCGCACATTCCAACACCTGCCTAGCGAAGATAACCAAATGGTGGACGCCTTATGATACATTCATAAAATGGTTCTTTACTCCCCCAGTATGCAAGTGTCGAAGTGATAAAATAAAAAAGCAAGTTCGGGGTCAATCCATAGAGAATCGATTTAGTAACATAATTATCCATAGGGAATAAAATAAATAGGCAAGCCCGTGGAGTGGAATGAGCAATGCCATGAGGCCTACGAAATGATTAAAAAATATTTGACCAATCCACCAGTCTTGAGACCTCATAGCCCTGGAAAACCCCTCGTCTTATATCTAGCTGTGGAACCCGGAGCACTGGGGTGATGATGGTACATGAGGATGATACATGGGTGGATCACACAATCTTATATCAACAAGAAGATGTTATCTTACGAAATGCGCTATCAAGAAGTAAAAAAGATCAGTTTGATAGTAGTATGGGCCTCTAGAAAGCTACGACATTATTTCCAATCCTACAAGATACAAGTAGTCACTGAAGGAAATCCATTGAGGTCTCTACAATAAGCACCCTCCCTGGTTGGGAAGTTAGAAAGATGGTTGGTGTTTTTGACCGAGTTTGATATATAGAACATCACCAAAAAATTAATCAAATGGTGCGTCGTGGCTGAATTTTTGGCACAACAACTAATTGAATGAGATAGGTATGTATTTTGAGATTCCAGATGAGTAAGTGAAAATGATAACTATTCAAGGCTGGAAGATGTACTTTGACGAAACTGTAAACTGTACGGGAGCATGCATCAAAATCATATCGATAGCCCCATGCGGTGAAACTTTTCTCATGGCTAAGCGGTTAACCTTTACAATCACTAATAACGTGGCTGAATATAAGCCGTGTACATTTGAATTGGAAATATTGATAGCTTTGTGGGTAGAAGATGAGAAGTTTTTGGAGATTCGTTGTTGGTAATTTGCTAGATACAAGGAGATTAAGAACTAAAGGAAGATGGGTTAAGACCGTATCTATTCCACTTTAGAAATATAATGCAAAGTATCATGTGATGCACATTCCAATAGCTGCCTAGGGAAGAAAACCAAATAGTGGACGCCTTGTGACACACTCACAAAGTGGTGCTTTACTCCTCAATTATACAAGTGTTGATTAATAAAATAAACAGGAAAGTCCAGGGTCGATCCATATGGATTCGATTTAGTAAAATAAATATCCCCAAGGAATAAAATAAACAGGCAAGACTGTGGAGTGGAATAAGCAATGACATAAGCCTACGAAAAGATTAGAAAATATTTGACCAATCCACCAGCCTTGAGACCTCATAGGCCTGGAAAACCCCTCATCTTGTATCTAGCTGTGGAACCCAAAGCACTGGGGCGAAGATGGTACATGAGGATGATACAAGGGTGGAACACACAGTCTTATATCAACAAGAAGATGTTATCTTATGAAATGTGCTACCAAGAAGTAAAAAAACTTTGTTTGGTGGTAATATGGGCCTCTAGAAAGCTACAAAACTATTTACAATCCTACAAGATATAAGTACTCACCAAAGGAAACCCGTTAAGGTATCTACAATAAGCTTATTCCCTGGTTGGGAAGTTATAAAGATGGTTTGTGTTGTTGACCAAGTTAAATATATAGTACATCACCAAGAAAGTAATCAAATGGTGTGTCGTGCTGAATTATTAGCACAACAACCTATTGAAGGTGATAGGTATGAATTTTGAGATTCCAGATGAGAAAGTGAAAATGATAACTATTGAAGGATGGAAGATGTACTTTGACGAAACTGTAAATTGCAAGGGAGTATGCATCAAAATCATATTGATAATCCCAAACGGTTAAACTTTTCTCATTGCTAAGAGGTTAACCATTACAATCACTAATAACATGGCTGGATATAAGCCGTGTACATTCGGATTAGAATCATTGATAGCCCTGGGGTAGAAGATGTAGAATTTTTTGAGATTCGTTTAATTCGCCAGATACGAGGATATTAGGAACAAAAGGAAGATAGGCTAAGACTGTATCTATTCCACCTTAGAACTTTAATGCAAAGTATCCCGTGGTGCACATTCCAACACCTGTTTATGGAAGAAAACTGAATGGCGGACGTCTTGTGAAACACTCACAAAGCGTTCCTTTACTCCCCAAGTATACAAGTGTCAAAGTAATAAAATATATAGGGAAGTCTGGGGTCGATCCACACGGAATAGATTTTGTAAAATAAAATAATAATTCGACTGAAAATAAAAAGGCTGAATTATTTGAAGTAATGGACAATTTTAAATTAGACTGCAAAAATAAAATAGAATATTGGGGCTAGAGGATCCACTCTTGATATTTCAAATATAGAGATTCTAACTTTTTATAATATATAAATTGTCATTATTACCCAGTTAATTTACTTCAGAAATTAATTATGCCAAAACATATAAAACCAACCATATAGGTAGTGATAACATTTGTCTATAACAAGTCAATAGGTACTCAATTATGTCAAATATATAAAACTAATCATAAAGGCGGTAATAAACTTTGTCAATAATTAGTCTAAATTTAAATTACTCTGTCATATAATATGGGGTAAAGTATTAAATATGTCAACCACTATGAGATTGTCTATAGAGAATCAAGACACCTACAAATATAAAAGTAGATTAAATATTAGTCTTTAAATTACAATTCATATATCATAATATAAGTAAGATTAATTTATATTATGATATTAAGAGTTTCACTATTTTATCCGAGTATAATGTAATTAGCTACTCATGCTTTGAATAAAAACACACATAATTTTATAACTAAAAAAAAAATACAACAAAGTTTGAAAAATAAAACACTCAAGAGTTGAAACTCCATAAATTCTCAGAGAGAGAAATATGAATCGGGCTAAAGAAAATGAGGTGTTGAGCTTATCTATTTATAGTATAGGGCTCAACACCTCTACCTATCCTTTATTATTATTTTTATATTTTTTATATTTTTGTTTTCTGCTTATAAATTCGAACAATTGTCACAATCCACCGAAAGGTTGATTGTGACATTTGAATTTATATTTTTTTTTCGTTTAAAAATTACATGCAGCATACTTTGGCTAAATACGAAAATTACGCAACGTTGGAATTTCTGAAATTGTACACTGTTAGAATGTCCTTTCATGTTTCTGGCCTCCAAAATCCAAATTTCAAATCCATTTTTTCTAGTTATGCATCCAAAGTATTATTTCACCTATATAAGAAATAAAAATCAAAATAAAAATATATAAAATATAGATTTAATTATTATTTCACAAATGTGCTAAATTAAGGGGATTAATGAAACTATAAGTATAAAATAATTACTTTTTATTTATTAAATGTACATTTTTTAGTGTTTATCACACCCCAACTAGCTTATTACTAGTCCCTAATTGTTTTATTTCTTATCCAAGTTAATAATTATTTCATTTCTTTTTAAATTATCAAATAAGTAAATTCTCATGTTTTTTACCTTTCTTCCATACACACATTAGACAAAGTACCAATCAATTCAGTGTGCCCACAATATCCACAGGTCTTGTCGAAAATAGAGTAATTTTTTTCCTAAAATTATATTACAGATCACATTTTTTTGGCAATGAGAGTTTATTTATAAATACAAAAATAATTTTTGTTGATGAATAATACATCTTCAGTCCTTATAACGAGCTTTACGTTATTGACTCCCAAACTAGTTGGTTTTAGGGCACTAGGTGTTAAGACACCCCTATGGACTTAATTGCTCGAATCTCAGAAGTCAAAAAAAAGAAGTGTCGGATTCCCTTAAGCGTTCTCTTTAACCAATGTAACGAGCTTTGAGCAAGTGACTTCCAGAACAGTTAGCCTTAGGGTACTAAGTGTTAAAACACCACTACAGACTTAATTGCTCGAGTTAGAGAGGATATGAAATCAAACTTATTCACATTTTTTTTACAAACTTTAGCTCTATCGTTTTACGTGACCAATTACTGCTTGCTGAGGCAAGATGTCCAGTTACTAAGTAAAAGCTTGATTATTATTATCATTTTTTAAAACTAACTCAAACTCTACCGTTTTACGCGAACAATCACTATTTGCTGAGGCAAGATGTCCAGTTACTAACTAAAAACTTTTTTTTGGAATAAAAATAGAAAATCCACAGCCTTTAAGTGCTACCTCCAACAAACTAGAGAACTAAATATTACAAATTTCACTTACAACCCACAATCATATGTTACTGTGTATGTTGGTAATATATGTCAACTTAGGATACGGAAATCAAACTTAATCATATTATGGAGAATTCATAAATTTGAATGATCTTTATCAGACTAGTTCAACTTGAAAAGAATGAGGTCGATTTTTGGTTCATAAGCTAAAAGTTGATCAATTACTTCATCATTTCTTCTTGTAGTTAAGACCATATATTTGCTAATTTTGAAATGAACCCGAGTCTTTTGGCATTCTCAAGAAATAGTAAAAGAAAATCAAAAAAATGATCTACATTAAGTAGTCCAATGTGTTTTCGATGAATGTTTAAATTCATCCATGATGCAACTGTAAGTATTTCTTCCAATATGCCCAGCCCACCTTGTAAAGTAATAAAAGCGTTAGCATGATTAATCATTTCAGGAAATTGCCCATTTATCATTTGTAATTAGATTACCAAGATGTATAAATGATAGAAGGTCCATATGATTAGTTCTGAATTGAGATGATATGAGACAATATCAATCCATAAAGGTTTAACCATTAAATATCCCTAGTCAGAGTATTATCGAGATTAGACATCGATAATGCGTAAAAGACTAGTATTACACTTGTACGCGTTGTGGGAGCATAACGATATAGTTCTCATATATTTGGGTATATGATACTCATGCAAGTGTAATAGGAGGTTGTGTTTACCGATGGTACGGAAACAGCTTCGCTCTGGATAGACCCCTCAGAATTGTTGGAAATTCTAATCCATGTCCCAAGATCAAAAGAGCAAACAAAACATATAAATGAATGAACAATATTGAAGTATGGCGGAATCATACTCACAAAGATCGGAATGCGGATGCGTTGATGAAACAAAAATTTTCTCCTTTGTGCAGTGAGGGTTTCGGCCAAACAGAAAAGAGAAGCTCCAAGCAATTTTTTGATCCTTCCAAGCTCTAAGATTAGTTTCCCATAACACCTTTGTATGATCCCTTGATGGTGCTAGCCTTGTGTGTGATTTTATGTTCCAAACAAACACAAATTCTTCAAGTTTTTGCAACAAAAACAGAAAAGTGGAGAGGGCTGTGAGAGCTCACAGTTTCGGTCATGAGAGAATAGGAGAGAGTGTTATGATTTTTGTTACAAAAATCAATTTATATTTATGCCATAATATTTATTAAATTAATAATAAACTTATGACACAAATCATGCAATGGCTTAGAGTGTCAAACACTCAAACTCCATGCAAAACCATTGAGTGTATTGTACACTATCACCATGCAATGTATTAACAATTAAATAATGCATAAAATGACATGTGTCATGTGGGCCCCACACAACCCAAATGAAAGTGGGCCCACGCGTACTCACGCGTTCGGGTTCGATATTTCCGAAATACCGAACTTTTGTCGCGACGTTAATTAAATCGAATTTAAATAAATAATTGCGCCTAGCGAAATTATTATTTACGTCGCTAACGAATTAATTCTAAATTAACTCGTTTGCCCGAATTAAAATCTAATTTTAATTTCGCGTCGAAATCGAATTTCGATTATTATATCGAATATAATAATTTTACGATTAATTCCAAATTAATCGTTCTCTCTCTATGTATAGTACTTTATCCAAGATAAAGTCTCTCCGTAATTAATCCAAGATTAATCGAGTTTGAATCATACGTCATTGGTGAATCTTCGGGAAGCGACCCAAGAGATCTCTGGATATGTTGGCAGTAAATACGGCCGTCAGATTATCCGAACACGTACGTACCAAGTACTACGTTTTTACCGATTTACAAGACAATGTTAGCCTCTAGCAAAACGCCATGCCTACCCAATTCTCCAGAAATATTCTTATTGGAATATAAGATCTATAACAGGCGTAGTATACCGTAGTATAGTGTATACTGATCCAGTATCGGATTATCACATGTAAGGCCTGGGGCTGGAGATGTGTCTGCCCCGTACGATACATATATCGGACATCAAACAACTAGTCTCTTTGAATCGGATAATCCTGACCTTGTCATATTATCCCGATGGTTGCAACCATTATAGAGTACTAGTTCTGTATCCTGCGCGATCATCATCTCCATATGTCTGAAGTGATACTTCCGTCTTGACATCACACCCAATACACTACGATTCCCGATAAACCTAGAAGAGGTGTACACAGAACCTGTTAAAGCCCTGGACGACCAAAACTAAAGTCTACCGATTGTCGCAAGTACTAGCGATGCAAGTCTCAGGTTAAGACCATATGCACCTACCCTGAAGCGGACTCCCATAGACACGCAGACATACTAACAATGGGATTCCGCGGGGTCTATCCAGAGCGAAGCTGTTTTCCGTACCATCGGTAAAACACAACCTCCTACCGCACTTGCATAAGTATCCAATACTCAAATATATGAGAACTATGCTGTTGTGCCCTCACAACACGCACAAGTGCAGTACTAGTCTATTCCGCATTATCGATGTCCAATCTCGATAATACTACGACTAGGGATATTTAATGATTAAACCTTTATGGATTGATACTGTCTCATATCATCTCAATCCGGAATTAATCATAGGGACTTTTACCATTTATATATCAAAGTAAATAAATTACAAAACGGTAAAAGGCAATTTCATTACTTACATAGTTAATTTTGTACAATAATACAATATCATTTACAAAATAGTGACGCTATGGGTCATTACTGTCTAACAATCTCCCACTTGGCCTATAGCCAGTCACTCAAGCATCTAATACCTGAACTATGTACATGTCGCTCAAACTTTTCCCGAGGAATAGCCTTCGTCAGCGGATCTGCAATATTATCCTCTGATGCGATCTTTTCGATCTTCACATCGCCACGATGTATGATCTCTCGAATCAGATGGAATCGTCGAAGAACATGTTTGGATCGTTGATGAGACCTTGGTTCCTTAGCCTGTGCTATAGCCCCGCTATTGTCACAATACAATAGAACGGGCTCAGCTGCTAACGGAACTACTCCTAATCCAATTAGGAATTTACGGATCCAAACTGCCTCTTTTGCTGCTTCAGCTGCTGCAATGTACTCCACTTCAGTTGTTGAATCGGCAACAGTATCTTGCTTGGAAGATTTCCAGCTCACTGCTCCGTTATTCAAATAAAATATGTACCCAGATTGCGACTTAAAGTCGTCTCTGTCGGTTTGGAAACTTGCATCGGTATACCCAGATACCTCAATTTCTCCATCTCCATAGATTAAGAAAGCATCCTTAGTTCTGTTAAGATACTTAAGGATACTCTTAACCGCCATCCAGTGATCTTTACCTGGATCGGCCTGATATCGACTGCACATGCTCAAAGCATGGGACACATCAGGTCGTGTACATATCATGGCATACATGATCGATCCGACTGCCGAGGCGAACGGAGTCCGACTCATGTTGTCTCTCTCATCTTGTGTTTTAGGACACATGTCCCTAGATAGATAGAAGCCATGTGATATTGGTAACAGTACCCTCTTGGACTGATCCATGTTGAATCTCTTCAACACTTTATCAATATATGTACTCTGGGAGAGTCCAAGTAGCTTTCTAGATCTATCCCGGTAGATCTTTATTCCTAGAATAAAAACTGCCCCTCCCAGATCTTTCATGGAGAATTTCAATGAAAGCCAAGCTTTCACCGACGTTAACATGGGAATGTCATTGCCGATAAGCAATATATCGTCGACATAAAGGACAATAAAAGTCAGTGCACTCCCACTAACCTTCTTATATACACAAGGATCATCTTCGTTTTGAATGAAATCATATTCTTTTATGATCTCATCAAAACGCTGGTTCCACGACCGCGATGCTTGCTTCAGTCCATAAATGGACCGATTTAACTTACAAACCTTGTTTGCAAGTCTAGGTGCGATAAAACCGTCAGGCTGTTGCATATAAATATCCTCCGAAAGGTTTCCGTTAAGGAAAGCGGTTTTAACGTCCATCTGCCATATTTCATAATCGTAATATGCAGCTATTGCAAGCATTATCCGAATGGATTTAATCATGGCAACGGGTGAGAAGGTTTCGTCATAATCAACTCCAAGTCGTTGAAGATATCCCTTCGCTACAAGCCTAGCTTTGTACGTTTGTACGTTGCCATCCATGTCAGTCTTCTTCTTGAAGATCCATTTGCATCCAATAGGCTTTACGCCTTCTGGTGCATCAACCAGTGTCCAAACTTGGTTGGTATACATGGAATCCATTTCGGCCTTCATGGCTTCTTGCTCATACGTAGCCGGTTTATTATCCTCAATATGATTAATATCTACATGAGGTGAGATCAGGAATCCATACCTCTCAGGTATTACCCTGACTCTCTCCGACCTACGCGGTCCTTGTGTATTTGAAGATTGTGGTTCAGTCTCATCCCAGATGGACTGTTCATGTTCCGTTGATAATTCATTGCCAAGAACAGTATCACTACGACTTTCATCGAGTTCTACTTCTTCCCACTAAACACTGCATTTAGGAATTCCTTCTCAAGGAAAACCGCATGTAGAGCAACAAATACTTTGTTCTCTTGTGGGTGATAGAAGTAATATCCTTTGGTTTCCCTAGGATATCCAACGAATAGGCATTTATCTGATTTGGGTTCAAGTTTGGTACCTTCCAAACGTTTAACGTATGCCCAGCAACCCCAAATCTTCAGGAATGAGAAACCCGGTTTCTTACCTGTCCATATCTCATATGGTGTCTGTTCAACAGACTTTGACGGAACCTTATTAAAAATAAGAACTGCACTGTTTAATGCATATCCCAGAAGGAAATTGGCAGCTCAGTGCGACTCATCATCGACCTTACCATGTCCAACAAGGTACGGTTTCTCCGTTCGGACACACCATTTAATTGTGGTGTTCCAGGAGGAGTCCACTGTGAAAGAATACCATATTCTTTCAGGTAATCTTGAAACTCATTACTTAAGTATTCGCCACCACGGTCCGACCGTAATGTCTTAATACTCTTGCCTGTTTGTTTTTCAACTTCGTGTCGAAACTCTTTGAATTTCTCAAAAGTTTCCGACTTGTGCGTCATTAGATACACATAACTGTAACGTGATGCATCATCGGTAAAGGTTACGAAGTATCGATATCCACCTCTAGCCTGGCTAGACATGGGCCCACAAACGTCACTATGAACGAGGGCTAACAGTTCAGTGGCACGTTCACCTTTACCGCTAAAAGGTGATTTAGGCATTTTGCCTAATAAGCAAGATTCGCAGACGTCATATGAATTTGGATCAAATCCGTCCAAGTACCCACTCTTCGAAAGTGTGGATATGCGAGTCTTGTTAATGTGTCCCAGACGACAATGCCACATATAAGTTTCATCATTTGGATCACTCTTTTTAAGCCTTTTGTTTGTTAATTTATATGTAGGAGATTCATTTATATTCAAAATATAAAGACCATTATTTGCAACTGCAGTGCATATTTCTGCATCATTTTTATATAAATAACACCCAGTGTTTCTAAATACAAAAGTGTACCCATTTCGGGTTAACAAAGATACAGATATAATATTCCTAGTCAAACTAGGTACATAATAACAGTCATTTAGTTTAAGTACATGCCCCGAGGGCAGTTCTAATACAAAAGTGCCCACGGCCAAAACAGCAACAGGAGTTCCGTTTCCAACTCGTAGATCAATCTCCCCTGAAGCCAGAGTCCTGTTGTTCTGCAGATCCTGCACATCAGTACATATATGAGAACCACAACCAGAATCAAAAATCCAATTTTTAAAACTAGAAGTAGCCATGTTTATTTCAATAACAAACATACCAGAGGTCGGTGCCTTGCCCGCCTTGATCTCCCTTCTGATCGCCTTGTTCAAGCGGCAGTCACGCTTCCAGTAACCTATTTTGCCGCAGTTAAGGCATATGTCTTGTGACTTGTTCCTCGGCTTCCCAGAAGCCATCGGCATCTTGGCCTTGCCCTTGTTCTTACGCTTCTTCTTTTTCACCCCTCCAGTTGCCTTGGGCCCAGCCCTTGACGTCTGAGAGGTCGATGCAAAGTGCGCCTCGCGCTTGTTGCCTTTAAGAAGCTCTTTCTCTGACTCCTTAAGAATGGACAATAGCTCTCCAAGAGTATCGTCCGTATCCATCAACTTGTAGTTGATGATAATCTGCTTCCAAGTATCGGGAAGTGACTGTAAAAGCATGTCTACAGTCAGCTCAGCCTCCAAGACTATTCCCATCTTGGCTAGCTCATCAATGTCAGCTATCATTTGAGTCCCGTGGGCCTCAACTGAAGCGCCATCATTCATACGGGAGCGAAAGAGTTTCTTCACCAACTCATACCTCTCCATTCGCTTATTAGTGCGGTGAAGATCCTTTAGTCTAGCCATCATATTATAAGGATCCAAGTCCCTATTCTGGCGACGAAAGTGTTGAGTCATGGAAGAAAGCATGATCGACTGAGTTGTATCACAATCATCGCTATGAGTTCTCCATAACTTCAGCTCAAGTGGCTCAGTGGGCCTCGGACCGAGAGGTCTCTGTATGGTGTACAACAGCCTCTCTGCCCCAAGGACTATCCTCAGGTTCATTTCCCAGTCAGCAAAGTTCGTGCCCTTAAATACATTATCACCCATGATTATGTCTCGGACATTTCCTTTGTTTGCCATCTTAACTACGATAGTCCAACTATCTAGTTAACGATATATGGGTACAGTCAAACGATTAATGTCTACATGAGGTGAGATCAGAAACTCATACCTCTCGGGTTGTTTTCTGACTCTCTCCGACCTACGCGGTTCTTGTGTATTAGAAGATTGTGATAGTCTCATCTCTGATGGACTGTTCATGTTCCGTGAGGGGGTCGGTGCCAAGAGCAGTATCACTCCAATTTTCATCGAGTTCTACTTTCCTCCCACTTACCACTGCATTCATGAATTCCTTTTCTAGGAAAACTGTATGGAGAGCAACAAATATTTTGTTCTCTTGTGGGTTGTAGAAATAAAATCCTTTGGTTTCCCTAGGATACCATACACATAGGCACTTATCTGATTTGGGTTCTATTTTGGTACTATCCAAACATTTAACATATGCTCAGCATCCCCAAATCTTCAGGAATGAGAAACCCAGTTTCTTTCCTGTCCATATTTCATATGGAGTCTGTCCAACAGACTTTGACGGAACCTTATTCAAAATAGGTATTGCACTGTTTAAAGCGTATCCCCATAAGGAAATCAGTAGCTCTGTGTGACTCATCATTGACCTTACAATGTCCAACAAAGTTCGGTTTCTCCGTTCGGACACACCGTTCAATTGAGGTGTTCCGGGAGGAGTCCACTATGAAAGAATACCATATTCTTTAAAGTAATTTTGAAACTCATTGCTTAAGTATTCTCCACCGCGGTCTGACCGCAATATTTTAAAACTTTTGCCAGTGTGTTTTTCTACTTCGTGTCGAAACTCTTTAAATTTCTCAAAAGTTTCCGACTTGTGTTTCATAAGATAAACATAACCATATCGCGATGCATCATCCGTAAAGGTTATGAAGTATTCATATCCAGCTCTAGACTGGCTAGACATGGGCCCGCATACGTCAATATGAATGAGGGCTAACAGTTCGGTGGCACGTACATCTTTACCACTAAAAGATGTTTTAGGCATTTTGCCTAATAAACAAGATTCGCAGAAATCATATGAATTAGGATCAAATCCGTCCAAGTATCCATACTTCGAAAGTGTGGATATACGAGTTTTGTTATTGTGTCTCAGATGACAATGCCACAAATAAGTCTCATCTGTTTTACTCAATTTGAGCCTTTTTTTTGCCATGTTATATGTTTGAGATTCGTTTATATTCAAAATATAAAGAAAATTATTAACATCCGCTGTACATATCAAAACATCATCTTTATATACAAAACACCCACTATTTCGGAATACAAAGGTATACCCGCATCGTGTTAAACTAGATACATAGATGATACTTCTAGTCAAAATAGGTACGAAATAACAGTTCTCTAATGTTAGTACATGCCCCAAGGGCAAGTTCAAAACATAGGTGCCAACGGCCAAAACGACGACCCTCGTCCCATTTCTGACTCGGAGATCAATCTCTCCTAAAGTCAGTCTCATGCTTATCTGCAGATCCTGCACATCAGTACATATGTGAGTACCACATCCAGAATCAAAAATCCTATTTTTAAAACTAGTAGTGGACATATTTATTTTAATAACAAACATACCTGAAGTCGGAGCCTTGGCCGCCTTCGTTTCCTTCAAGTCCACCTTGTACATACGGCAGTCACGCTTCTAGTGACACAGTTTGCCACAGTGTAGGCAGACATCTTGGGATATGTCATTCGTCTTCCCAGAAGACTGTGATGATTTAGCCTTGCCCTTTTTCTTCTTTTTCACACCTAGAAGCCTTCGGCCAAGTCTTGGCCTTCTTGGATGTCGAAGTAAGATGCGCCTCGCGCTTCTTGCCTTTTAAAAGCTCTGGATCTGCCTCTTTCAGCATTGCCATTAACTCTCCAAGAGTTTTCTCTTGGTTCATCATATTATAGTTCATGATGAACCCGCCCCAGTAATCAGGCAGAGACTGTAAGATCAAATCTATAGAAGTCTCGACCTCGAAGGTAATGCCCAGCTGACCTAGTTGTTCGATGTCAGCAATCATCTGTGACACGTAGTGTTCGAAAGATGTACCCTCTGACATACGTGAGAGAAAGAGCTTCTTTTCCAACTCATACTTCTGAGATCTAAGATTAGATCTATGAAGATCCTTCAATTTCAACATCATATTATACGGATCCAATACCTTGTTCTGAGGACGAAATTGAGAAGTCATTACAGCAAGCATAACAGATTGAGCAGTAAATTTATCATCTCGATGAGTCTTCCAAAGCTCATGATCAACTGGTCGCTCAAGTCCGGGCTCAGGCCCGAGAGGTCTCTCTATAACATAGAGCAACTTCTCGGCTCCCAGGACTATCCTGAGATTCATCTCCCAATCTGGAAAATTTGCGTCGCGAAAGACATTCTCTCCAATGATTATGTCCCTAACGCTAATCTTTCCAGCCATCTTGATTGCTATAGTCCAATTATCCAATCAACGATTTTGGGTACACTCAAAATACAATGGTTACTATAGTCCAACTATATAACCAACTACAAATGGAGTAGTTTTGAGTACGGTCTAACTGTTCAAAGAAAGCAATAAAATAATATTAGTCCAACTAATATATATAATGATGATAAAAAATAAAAGAGTGCGCGTATTAGTGAGTATTAAATGAAATTGAAAATTTAATACTAGCCTCCCACTATTATTCTGCGAGCCTCTAACCCTCCGTTGAGTACTCGGGAAACCTAGTTTCCTAGTGGGCTAGGATCCCGTTAAATAATACACAACCTTGACTTTGGCCAACAAGCTATATAAAATTTAACTAGGTAGATCTCTAAGATCAATTGGATCCCATCCAATTCCTAGATCCAGTATATAGACTTCCAAGTCCGAAACATATATCCAATATATTTCCTAACCTATTTCCTCTGAATCAACTAAGCTTTGGCTTTGGCTCAACAAGCTTAATGATTTCAGTTAAACGCGACCCATTGACAGTGGGAAAGCTTCGTAATCCACGTCGATGTACAGAAGTGACCTTGACTTTGGCCAACAAGTCACAACTGCCCAAGACATGCGATGTTAACAAAGCTTTCAAGGTTCAAACACATCCGCGATAGACAATGATCTTGACTTTGGCCAACAAATCAAAGCCAATCTTGGATCTTGAGAGAGAACCACTCAATGAAAGGAAACGCTTAATATTAAATGTGAGGGCGTTTTCATAAATTGGCAACTAATTTATTATCTTTGATTATGTCTCATCATACACCCTTAAACATGCATTCTAAAAGCATAATAAGGCGCGATAAATTTAATAATGATATACGGATGGATATATACAATTTGTTCCTAGAACAAATCTCTCTCTTTATTCCTCTCTCCCGCTAGCACTTTACATTCTTCTAAAACCCAATTACATAACACTATAAGAAACCTCATTTACATTGAGGGGAATTGCTGAGAAGAGAAATACAATGAGAATGAGAGGTGATAGGCTGGACGCGCAGGTCCAATTTCAAATAAATACCATATTTACAATAATTTCTAAAATTGCCCCCACCCATCTAATATCCATCTCATATACATTATTCAACAAATACATCCAAGTATTCACACATAGCATGTTGTTAATCAATCTAATCCAATTAATTAATCTTCAATTAATGACCATCCAATGTTCATACAACGATTTGATTTTGACCGGCGTAAATACACACGTATAACGCAAGCGCACGTATCGTTCAAGTAGTATACAAATATCGATCCCACGAGGACTTAATATCTAATCTATTAATTTTATGAGGTCAAATGATTACTAGTATCTAACAGGTTGTTTAATTGATTTGAAATGACGACGATTCTAAATTTAAAGACAAGTAAATAAAATTGTTCGAAAGTAGATTTTAAGAAAATTCAATATTAAAAACTATCTAAGGTTGTTATTTCTTTTAATATCATTTTAAAGAAGAAGTGGTTATCTTAAAGTTGGGTAATATATTGATTTATTAACCTGGAACACTAAATTATGTAAAAGCCTCTTCCGATGGTCAATTTCAAATACCTAGTATAATCCAATTGAACCATATGTCTATGTCAACCAAATTACCTAGATTCATTAAGATTAAGTTCCAATTAAGGCTACCCCCGCCCGACAGGTATATTCCTATCCTGTAAGGAAATCTATTAAAGTTTTCTCTGAATGATGGCAATGCATTCTTCTGTTAATGCTACTGTCTCGTAATCTCCCAATCTCCGTTTTCGTGAAAGAATATATTTCATGAATTTGGCATAGTTGGGCATTTGTTCCAACGCTTCTGCAAATAGAATGTTGATATGCAGCTTTTTGAAGATCTCCAGGAACCGAGAAAACTGCTTGTCCAATTTAGTCTTCTGAAGACGTTGAGGAAAAGGTGGAGGTGGAATGATCTGTTCTTTTTCCTTTGCTTCTTTTTCCTCCATCTGTTGCTTTGTTTCTTTTGGAACTTCCTCAGTAGCTGTTTTGGCTCCAACATCTTTGTTGATTTCTGTACCGTTTTTTAACATGATGGCATGACATTGCTCCTTCCCTCGGTTCCTTGGATTGGGTTCTGTGTTGCTAGGAAGATTACCTGGTGGTCTGTAACTCTGAGCATTGGCCAGCTGTCCGATTTGATTTTCCAGTGCTTTGATGGAAGCTGATTGGCTCTGAAAGATAGCATCGTACTTTTTTAACTAAGCCAGCACTTCTGCTATTCCTGGTTAATTTGCCTGCTCCTGGCCTTTGTTCTGTTGCTGGAATCCAGGTGGTGGATAGTTCCGCTGTTGGCCTGAATTGTTGCTCCATGAAAAATTAGGATGATTCCTCCACCCTGGGTTGTAGGTGTTGGAATAAGGATTGCTCCCCTGTCTGTTGAAATTGTTGACAAAATTCACCGTTTCTTCAAGTTGGTTCGACTCTGGTGCTCCTCCATATGGTGAACTTGTGGATCCAGTGGTAAGAGTCTCCATAAATTTGCATATCTGATCCAGCTTTGCGTTGACTGCTGTATTGGCTCCACTTTCATAAATTCCTGCAATTCTTTGGATCATGCTCCTTTCTGTTGGCCACAAAGAATTGTTGTTGGCCATTTCTTCAATTAGGTCCCAGGCTTGATCTTCTCCTTTTGCCATCAAGGTTCCTCCAGCAGCAGCATCAATTGTGGTTCTCATTATTCCAGAAAGTCCATTATAGAAAGTTTGGACTTGAAGCCATTTTGGAATCTCATGGTGAGGTCATTTCCGGAGCAAATCTTTGTACATTTCCCAAGCTTCGCAGAGGGATTCTGAATCTTGTTGTACAAAGGATGTGATGTCATTCCTCAGCTTTCCGGTTCTGGCTGGTGGAAAGTACTTTGCAAGAAATTTGGTGGCTAAAGTGTTCCAAGTTATTATAGAACCTGCTGGTAGTGAATGTAGCCAAGCTTTAGCTATGTCCTTTAAGGAATATGGAAAAACTCGCAGTCTCATTGCTTCTTGCGCTTCTCGGTTATAATTAAAAGTGCCGCAAACTTCCAGGAAGTTGCTGATGTGGGCATTAGGATCTTCAGTTGCATTCCCTCGAACTGAACTGACTGCTGAATCATCTGAATGCATGTTTTTATGTCACCTGCATTTACTGGTATGGGAGGAAATACAATGCAAGAAATGAGTCTGTCAACCACCGGAATGGTTCGGTCTCGAATGGGAATTGGTGGTGCAACGTTCAAAGGTTCAGGTTCCATGTTGACTAAAGCTTCTTGGCCTTCTCGCCTTTCCCTTCTCAACTGTCTGATGGTTCTTTCAATTTCTGGGTCAAGCGGTCGAAGTTCAAAGCTTCTGGTTCGTCTCATGTAGTTTCTGAGAACCTGAAACACAAGAAAACAAAAACAACAAGTAAAGGTATCTAACCCCTAAACTAATAGTAAAGGATAAATATGTCCCCGGCAACGGCGCCAAAAACTTGACCGGCGTAAACACACACGTATAACGCAAGCGCACGTATCGTTCAAGTAGTATACAAATATCGATCCCACGAGGACTTAATATCTAATCTATTAATTTTATGAGGTCAAATGATTACTAGTATCTAACAGGTTGTTTAATTGATTTGAAATGACGACGATTCTAAATTTAAAGACAAGTAAATAAAATTGTTCGAAAGTAGATTTTAAGAAAATTCAATATTAAAAACTATCTAGGGTTGTGATTTCTTTTAATATCATTTTATAGAAGAAGTGAATATCATTTTATAGAAGAAGTGATTATCTTAAAGTTGGGTAATATATTGATTTATTAACCTGGAACACTAAATTATGTAATAGCCTCTTCCGATGGTCAATTTCAAATACCTAGTATAATCCAATTGAACCATATGTCTATGTCAACCAAATTACCTAGATTCATTAAGATTAAGTTCCAATTAAGGCTACCCCCGCCCGACAGGTATATTCCTATCCTGTAAGGAAATCTATTAAAGGGTTATCTATCCTCAAGGAAGATCGTGGGATATTGAGTCTGAGGTCTTAAACTTAAAATCCATATGTCTAGTTCATTTTAAGTTTACCTAATCAATTTTATTAATGGCCAGTTAATTAAAAAACATTAAGATTAAGACTCAATAAATAAATCTTTATATTACCCAAACTTTAATTTAACCCCTTATAAACCGGTGATATTAAAAGTCATCACAACCCCAGATAACTAATTTAGTTACAACACATAACTAGGGCTGGTAAAAACTTGAAAATAAAAGACATGAAGTAAAAATGCGGTAGAATAAATACTCAAAAGTAAATTATAATAAAATAAAATGCTAAGGTAAAAGGAATTACTTTTACTACTACTAATTTAGATATCTCCCATAAAATAATATATAAACTTGTGATAATATTACCAACCGACCAATCTGGCGGTATCCTGATTAAGTCAAATTAAGTTCAACCAGCCATTCAGGCTGTAATATTTGTCCATAAACCAGCCATAAAGGCGGAACCAAAATTAAATTACCAACCGACCAATCTGGCGGTATCCTTGATTAGTCAAGTTTAAACCAGATTAAAATTAAATTACCAACCGACCAATATAGCGGTATCTTTTTTAAGTCAAATTTTAAATAGTGAATATATTATTTTTAAGGGAGATTAATCTAAATAGCAATAGTAAAAGAATTACCTTTCACCCTAGCTGGGGAAGTTACCTCCTCATGGTGAATAGTAAAAACTGTAAAAAGTAAAGAAAGTAAGTTACTATTATTACAAAAAGTAATTAAAATTATTACAAAACTAAAAACGAAAAATTAAAAGAAACTTAGAGAGAGAATAACTCCCTATTTACATCAAAGAAATGGGAGAGAATGGTACCACAAAATCTGAAATTTCGAGCTCAATTTATAGGCGCGGATAGCCCTCGGGCGTCGCGACGTTAAGAGCTTCGACGTCGCGACTCTGGAACAGTGATTCGTGGCATGCTCTCGGCTTGACACGTGGAAATTCGGATAAGAGGCGGATGAGAGCTCAATTATGATGATGACGTGGCGATGACGTGGCAAGGCGGCTGAGATCAATTGTCGGCACCGTAGAATTACGACACGTGGCGACATGTGTCATGTTGTGATTGGCTGATGATGACGTGTCATGTTGACTCAGTTGACCTGCTGACGTGTATGATGATGTTGCAAGACGTATGGAAGAGTTGACTTGGTTGACCTGCTGACGTGGCGACACGTAGGATGACACGTGGCACACGTGGAAATAGTAATTGTCGGCACCGTATGATGATGACACGTGGCACAGCACACGTTAGCAGATCGGCTGTGATGGTGACACGTGGCACGACGCACGTTAGCAAAGTCAAACTTCTCAAATTCTGACCCGTTGACCCGGCGCACATTAGCAGCTCTGGTGCACGTTAGGCGTCGCGACGCGCCAAAATTACCGAAATGCCCTTTTTGCCAATTTTTCCTGTTTTGCTCCAAATCACCTCCAGAATGACCTGAAACTTTATTTATCTACAAAATAACACAAAACACATCAAAATATTCACAAGACTCAAGAAACTATACAAAATATTAGGTTAAATGAGTGGGAAATAGTGATATAAATACCACTCATCAGATTTGCGCAAGTCCAACTCGTTTAAGAATAAATACTCAAAGTAAGTATTCTTGAATTATATCGAACTACAATATTAAATTCAATTTTAATTGTATTCAATACTAATTCTAGTTTAATTCCAAATTAAACAATTTTACTTATTAAAGTGCCTTTTTAGACTTGGATTCCAAATCCAATCCAAATGGGTCTCAAATGCCCAATTAGCATTCAATGCCAATTCAATTAAGTCCAATTGGCTTTTAATTAATTCTTTAGGCATGGACTTTTGGTCATTATGGATCAAACCCATAATGCCTTGGCCCATTTAGGAATCACCCTATGCCAAAATTCAATTTTGGCCCATTAGGCCCAATTAAGTAATTAAAGGCACAAAAGTCATACTTTGGACTTTATAGAAATGGTTTAGGCCCAATTGGATCTAACCCAATTGTCCACAACCATACTTGGCCTAACCAAGCCCATTAGCCCAAATACAACCAAATTACATTAATACAATATTCCAAATATCACATTAATTCAATTAAATGTAATTAACACAACTAATTAATCAATCTAATATTTCCAAAACATTAATTAATCTATTTATTCATGCTTATCATTTCAATTTATGTCCAACACAAATTGAAGCAAAATCAAGTCTCCCAAGAACATGCTCATTTACGGAAATTACAAGAAATTAACATTCAATTTTGATTTCAATTCAATTAAATCAACAATTAATATTTATTTCATACCTTTAACACATCCAAGTGTCAAATTTCAAAAATTACCATGAGTAAACCTAGGGTTTATATTCGGCCATGCATAGGATTTAGGGAAATTTGATCTAATTAATTTTTCAACAATCCATTGATGCACAACTCTAAGTTATCATCTTCTAACATCAACCAAACACTCAATTTTAAATTTACATACTCCAAGCAAAAAATCCCCAAATTAAAGTTCATAAAACCTAGAATTCAAATCAAGTTTAACAAGGCTCTAAATACCATTGTTAGTGTCTCTAAGACATGCTCAAGATCTGTAAACATGATTTGGAGTGTGAATAAATCAAGTAAAGTTGCGGAAATACTTACATTGATGTTGGGTGAATTTTCAAAAAATCCTTTGAATGGTTGAAGCTCCAAGCTTTGATTTGTTATTTTTCTCATTGGGTGACTTTCCCTAACACCTCATTCAACTCCTCAAGTGCTAGCTTTTAGAAAATTTTGAAGCAAAATTTTCAAGAAGGATAAGAGAAGTCACAAAAAGTGGAGAAGAAAGAGAGAAAGTGAGTTGTTCTAATTTTCCAAAAATTGGTTGGTGTGTGTAGTAAAGGAAGCATTTAATTTTGCCAACTACTCATATCACACTTTGACAAGTTGATGTAAGTGAAGTGGGTCCCACCACTTTTAAATTCCAAATTTAAGTTGGCTTACTCAACACAGAACTAGACTTAGGCCCGGATTCATTTAATTCCAAATAAACGAATCTATCGTTGCTAAATAATTAAATCCAATTTAATTAAATAATTATGCCTAGCAAAATTATTGTGATAGTCGCTTACGAATTAATTCTAAATTAATTCGTTCGCTCGAATTAAAATCAATTTTTAATTTCGTATTGAAATCTAATTTCAATTAATATATCTGATATATTATTTTAGCCCAAATAAATAAATTAAATAGAAAAATCCAATTTAACTATTAAATTTATTTTATCGATTAATTCCAAATTAATCGCGTTCTCTCTTCTATACGAATTTAATCCCAGATTAATTCTTGCCGCAATTAATCCCAGATTAATTTTCTCTCTCATAATTAATCCCAGATTAATGCAATTCGAGTCAAATGTCATTGGTGAATCTTTAGGAGGTGACACAAGAGATTCCTGGATATGTTGGCAATAAATACGGTTGTCGGACTATCCGAACACGTGCGTACCCCGTATCATGTACTCACCGATTTACAAGACATGGTTGGCTTCTAGCAAAGCACCGTGCCTACCAAATTCTCCAGAAATATCCACCGAGGAATATTATCTGTATCAGACGTAGTAATACAATGTAATGCGTAATACGATCCAATATCAGATGTCACATGTTAGGCCTAGGGCTGGCTCTGTGTCTGCCTCGTACGAAGCATATATCGGATCCCGTGTAACTAGTCTCTGTAATCGGAAAGTCATGACCTAGTCATACTTTCCCGATAGCTGCAGCTTTTAAGAGTACTAGTACTGTATCTTGTGTGACCATCACCTCCATATGACTGAAGTGATACTCCCATCTTGACATCACATCAAATACACTATGATTCTCAGTAAACCCAATAGAGGCGTACACAGAACCTGTTAAAGCTCCGGACGACCAATACCAAAGTAAACTAATTGTCGCAACTAATAGCGACGTAAGTCTCAGGTTAAAGATCACATACACCTACCCTGATTCGGATTCCCATAGACATATAGTCATACTACTTATAGGATTCTGATTGAGTCTTTCCAGAGCGAAACTGTTCCCGGTCCAACGGCTAACATAAACTCTTATCACACATGCATAAGTATCCAATACCTAAATATATGAGAACTATGTCGTTAAGCTTCCATAACGCGCACTAGTGTAATACTAGTCTATTCCGCATTACCAATGTCCAGTCTTGATAATACTACGACTAGGGATATTTAATGATTAAACCGTTCGTGGATTAATACTGTCTCATATTTTATTAATCCAATTTAACCATATGGACTTTTATCATTATATATATATATATCCAAGTAATCCAATTACAATAATGATAAAATAACAATTTCTTTTTGTCACATAGTTAATTTGTACAAAAACACAATGTCTTTTACAAATAGTGATGTTATGGGTCATAATTGTCCAACAGTCGCTACTATCCGCAATCATAGATTTTCCAACCTTGGCATGCCTTTGTCGAAGGTATTTGAAAATTTGAAGAGACGAGGTCAGTTGAAACCTGTAGACCCTAAACCACTACCGAACCTCATACCTCGCCACCTTAACCTGGACCAATACTGCCATTTCCACCAACATAAAGGACATGATACTGAAAACTACAACCGCCTTAGACACGAGATCCAAGACCTCATTGATAGCTATAAAATACTCGACCTAGAGAGAAGCCAACCAAATACAAACAAAAACCCGATACGGTTTTTATTGGGGATGATGGGGAAACCATTACTATTGGGGCTGAAGTAGGCAACGCCATGGCCACTCTAGAAGCCTAGTCGTTTACAAGGTTCCAATCAGCCACGATTTTCGAGGAATGGGTAGACCCCGAGGTATCTAAGATTATTTAAAAAATGAATTACAAGCCTAATACTGGACTAGGGGAACAAGGCCAAGGGATGAGCACGCTACCAGATTTCAAAGGATAGACAACTAGGAAAGGATTGAGACACCGTTAAGAAAAAGTGAGGACAGAGTTTAGGAAGAAAGAAAAAATATTAGAGGACTATTTCGTGAAGGCATTGTAACAAGAAGCTCTAGAATCGTGCGAAGTCAATGGAGTCATTATACCGGGCTTCGAGATCTTTACAGATGTAATGGGTTGGAAAAGAGATCTAATAATGGAAAGCAACTGGATTACAAAGACTGTCAGAAAATACACCAGAAGCAAGATGGGAAGAAGAACTGCTGAAGTTGGAAGAGTTGACATTGGAAGACCTCGTCGAAGTAAAAAATTAGGAAGACTATGAAGACGTTTATGTACTTCAACTCTTTGATTATAACCTTGCATTGAAAATTAATAAAATGAATGATTTTATTTACTTGTTTGATTTTTCTTCTTTTGGCATACATCATGACATGCATGAAATAAGCATATTTGACATCAATTCAACTAAAACAGATGCACATAACCTTGGTACATGTGAAAACCCAAAGAATTTACTAATTACAAGTTATATTACCCCTGAAGAGAGGAAAGAATTAGTGAATCGATTAACAACATATGGAAAAGTATTTGCCTGGTCCTACAAAGACATGACAAGAATGGACAGAAGCATAGCCCAACATGTGAAACCGACGTACCCAAACATAAGGCCTGTAAAGAAAAATCTTCGAATGATGAGGCCTGAATAGGCTGAGAAGATTAAGGAAGAGGTGAAGAAGTAGATAGAGGTATGATTCTTGGAAGTTGCAAAGTATCCAGAATGGTTGGCCAACATCATACCAGTTCCAAAGAATAATAGAATGGTTAAAATGTGTGTAGACTATAGAGATCTCAACAAGACCTGCAAAAAAGATGACTTCTCTCTACCACACATAGATGTTCTGGTGGACAACATGCTATTGTCGACCATGTATTTATTTGCATGTGGGTTTTCTAAGTACAATAAGATATTTATGGCAGAAGAAGATAAGTATAAAATGGCTTTCATTACTGAATGAGGGGCTTATTACTATAAAGTAATGCCATTTGGACTTAAGAATGCAAAAGTTACTTATCAAAGGATGGCCACTATCCTATTTCATAATTTGATGCATAAGGAGCTTGAAGTATACGTAGATGACATGATGGTCAAGTCAGAAACCTAAGAATGACACTTTGTTGCATTAGAAAAATTCCTTTAAAGAGAGGAAAAATACAATCTCAGACTAAACCCAAAAAGTATGTATTTGGGGTTATGTTCGAAAATTTTCTAAGATATACGGTAGGCCTCCAGGGGATGTAGGTGGATCCGGGGAAGGTCAAGGTAAAAACGGAGAAGCCTGCACCCAAGACGGAGAAGGAAGTAAAGGCCTTTTTGGGAAACATTCAGTACATTAGTCGGTTCATCGCCAAGCTAACATCAATGTAAGAACTGATCTTCAAACTACTCAAAAAGGATCAACCCATGGAGTGGAATAAGCAATGCCATAAAGCCTTCAAAAATATTAGAAAATATTTGACCAATCCACCAGTCTTGAGACCTCATAGGCCAGGAAACCCCTCGTCTTATATCTAGCTGTGGAACATAAGGCACTTGGGGCGATGATGGTACATGAGGATGCTAGAATGGTGGATCACACAGTCTTATATCAGCAAGAAGATATTATCTTATAAAATACGATACTAAGAAATAAAAAAGATCTGTTTGGTGGTAGTATCGGCCTCTCGATAGCTATGATACTATTTCCAATCTACAAGACACAAGTAGTCACCAAAGGAAACCCGTTGAGGTATCAACAATCAACACCTTCCCTGGTTGGGAAGTTAGGAATATGGTTGGTGTTGTTGACCGAGTTCCATATATAGTACATCACCAAGAAAGTAATCAAATGGCGTGTCATTGCTGAATTCTTAGCACAACAACCTATTGAAGAATATAAGTATGAATTTTGAGATTCCAGATTAGGAAGTGAAAATCATAACTATTCAAGGCTGGAAAATGTACTTTGATGAAACTATAAATTACAAGGGAGTAGGCTTGAGAATCATATTGATAACCCAATACTGTGAAACTTCTCTCATGGCTAAGAGGTTAATCTTTACAATCACTAATAACATGGTTGAATATAATTCGTGTACATTCGGATTAGAAGCATTGATAGCCTTGGGGGTAGAGGAAGTGAAGTTTTTGGAGATTCGTTGTTGGTAATTCACTAGATACAGAGAGATTAAGAACTAAAGGAAGATATGGTTAGACCGAATCTATTCCACCTTAGAACTATAATGCAAAGTATCCCGTCGCGCACATTCCAACACCTGCCTAGGGAAGAGAACCAAATGGTGGACGCCTTATGATACATTCATAAAATGGTTCTTTACTCCCCCAGTATATAAGTGTCGAAGTGATAAAATAAAAAGGCAAGTTCGGGGTCAATCCACGTGGAATCGATTTAGTAACATAAATATCCATAGGGAATAAAATAAATAGGCAAGCCCGTGGAGTGGAATGAGCAATGCCATGAGGCCTACGAAAAGATTAAAAAATATTTGACCAATCCACCAGTCTTGAGACCTCATAGCCCTGGAAAACCCCTCGTCTTATATCTAGCTGTGGAACCCGGAGCACTGGGGTGATGATGGTACATGAGGATGATACATGGGTGGATCACACAATCTTATATCAACAAGAAGATGTTATCTTACGAAATGCGCTATCAAGAAGTAAAAAAGATCAGTTTGATAGTAGTATGGGCCTCTAGAAAGCTACGACATTATTTCCAATCCTACAAGATACAAGTAGTCACTGAAGGAAATCCATTGAGGTCTCTACAATAAGCACCCTCCCTGGTTGGGAAGTTAGAAAGATGGTTGGTGTTTTTGACCGAGTTTGATATATAGAACATCACCAAAAAATTAATCAAATGGTGCGTCGTGGCTGAATTTTTGGCACAACAACTAATTGAATGAGATAGGTATGTATTTTGAGATTCCAGATGAGTAAGTGAAAATGATAACTATTCAAGGCTGGAAGATGTACTTTGACGAAACTGTAAACTGTACGGGAGCATGCATCAAAATCATATCGATAGCCCCATGCGGTGAAACTTTTCTCATGGCTAAGCGGTTAACCTTTACAATCACTAATAACGTGGCTGAATATAAGCCGTGTACATTTGAATTGGAAATATTGATAGCTTTGTGGGTAGAAGATGAGAAGTTTTTGGAGATTCGTTGTTGGTAATTTGCTAGATACAAGGAGATTAAGAACTAAAGGAAGATGGGTTAAGACCGTATCTATTCCACTTTAGAAATATAATGCAAAGTATCATGTGATGCACATTCCAATAGCTGCCTAGGGAAGAAAACCAAATAGTGGACGCCTTGTGACACACTCACAAAGTGGTGCTTTACTCCTCAATTATACAAGTGTTGATTAATAAAATAAACAGGAAAGTCCAGGGTCGATCCATATGGATTCGATTTAGTAAAATAAATATCCCCAAGGAATAAAATAAACAGGCAAGACTGTGGAGTGGAATAAGCAATGACATAAGCCTACGAAAAGATTAGAAAATATTTGACCAATCCACCAGCCTTGAGACCTCATAGGCCTGGAAAACCCCTCATCTTGTATCTAGCTGTGGAACCCAAAGCACTGGGGCGAAGATGGTACATGAGGATGATACAAGGGTGGAACACACAGTCTTATATCAACAAGAAGATGTTATCTTATGAAATGTGCTACCAAGAAGTAAAAAAACTTTGTTTGGTGGTAATATGGGCCTCTAGAAAGCTACAAAACTATTTACAATCCTACAAGATATAAGTACTCACCAAAGGAAACCCGTTAAGGTATCTACAATAAGCTTATTCCCTGGTTGGGAAGTTATAAAGATGGTTTGTGTTGTTGACCAAGTTAAATATATAGTACATCACCAAGAAAGTAATCAAATGGTGTGTCGTGCTGAATTATTAGCACAACAACCTATTGAAGGTGATAGGTATGAATTTTGAGATTCCAGATGAGAAAGTGAAAATGATAACTATTGAAGGATGGAAGATGTACTTTGACGAAACTGTAAATTGCAAGGGA
>SKCR01001497.1:0-36515 GCA_019454045.1 Zanthoxylum bungeanum
CATGTTAACGTCGGTGTTGAAAGTGGCTTTCATTGAAATTCTCCATGAAAGATCTGGGAGAAGCAGCTTTTATTCTAGGAATAAAGATCTACAGGGATAGATCTAGAAGGCTACTTGGACTCTCCCAGAGTACATATATTGATAAAGTGTTGAAGAGATTCAACATGGATCAGTCCAAGAGGGGACTGTTGCCAACATCACATGGCGTCTATCTATCTAGGGACATGTGTCCTAAAACACAAGATAAGAGAGACAACATGAGTCGGACTCCGTTCGCCTCGGCAGTTGGATCGATCATGTATGCCATGATATGTACACGACCTGATGTGTCCTATGCTTTGAGCATGTGTAGTCGATATTAGGCCGATCCAGGAAAAGATCACTGGATGGCGGTTAAGAGTATCCTTAGGTATCTTAAGAGAACTAAGGATGTTTTCTTAATCTATGGAGATGGAGAACTTGAGGTATCTGGGTATACCGATTGCAAGTTTCCAAACCGACAGAGACGACTTCAAGTCGCAAACCGGGTACATATTTTGCTTGAATAACGGAGCAGTGAGCTGGAAATCTTCCAAGCAAGATACTGTTGCCGATTCAACAACTGAAGCGGAGTACATTGCAGCAGCTGAAGCAGCAAAGGAAGCGGTTTGGATCCGAAAATTCCTAGTTGGATTAGGAGTAGTTCCATTAGCAGCCTGAGCCCGTTTAATTGTATTGTGACAATAACGGGGCCATAGCGCAGGCTAAGGAACCAAGGTCTCTCATCAACGATCCAAACATGTCTTCGACGATTCCATCTGATTCGAGAGATCATACATCGTGGCGATGTGAAGATCGAAAAGATCGCATCAGAGGACAACATTGCAGATCCGCTGACGAAAAAAATTCCTCGGGAAAAGTTTGAGCGACACATACATAGTTCAGGTATTAGATGCTGAGTGACTGGCTATAGGCCAAGTGGGAGATTGTTATACAGTTATGACCCATAGCGTCACTATTTTGTAAATGATATTGTATTATTGTACAAAATTAACTATGTAGTAATGAAATTGCCTTTTACCGTTTTGTAATTTATTTACTTTGATATAAATGGTAAGAGTCCCTATGATTAGTTCCGGATTGTGATGATGAGACGGTATCAATCCATAAAGGTTTAATCATTAAATATCCCTAGTCGTAGTATTATCGAGATTGGACATCGATAATGCGGAATAGACTAGTACTGCACTTGTGCATGTTGTGAGGGCACAACGTCATAGTTCTCATATATTTAAGTATAGGATACTTATGCAAGTGCGGTAGGAGGTTGTGTTTTACCGATGGTACGGAAAACAGCTTCGCTCTGGATAGACCCCGCGGAATCCCATTGGTAGTATGTCTGCGTGTCTATGGGAGTCCGCTTCAGGGTAGGTGCATATGATCTTAACCTGAGACTTGCATCGCTAGTACTTACGACAATCGGTAAACTTTAGTTTTGGTGGTCCAGGGCTTTAACGGGTTCTGTGTACACCTCTTCTGGATTTATCGAGAATCGTAGTGTATTGGGTGTGATGTCAAGATGGAAGTATCACTTCAGACATATGGAGATGATGATCGCGAGGGATACAGAACTAGTACTCTATAATGGTTGCAACCATCGGGATAATATGACTAGGTCAGGATTATCCGATTCAAAGAGACTGGTTGCTTGATGTCCGATATGTGTATCGTACGGGGCAGACACATCTCCAGCCCCAAGCCTTACATGTGATCATCCAATACTGGTTCGATATACACTATACTACGGTATACTACGCCTGTTATAGATCTTATATTCCAATAAGAATATTTCTGGAGAATTGGGTAGGCATGGCGTTTTGCTAGAGGCTAACCTTGTCTTGTAAATCGGTAAAAACGTAGTACTTGGTACGTACGTATTCAGATAATCTGACGGCCGTATTTACTGCCAACATATCCAGAGATCTCTTGGGTCACTTCCCGAAGATTCACCAATGACGTATGATTCAAACTCGATTAATATTGGATTAATTACGGAGAGACTTTATCTTGGATAAAGTACTATACATAGAGAGAGAACGATTAATTTGGAATTAATCGTAAAATTATTATATTCGATATAATAATCGAAATTCGATTTCGACACGAAATTAAAATTAGATTTTAATTCGGGCAAACGAGTTAATTAGAATTAATTCGTTAGCGACGTAAATAATAATTTCGCTAGGCGCAATTATTTATTTAAATTCGATTTAATAACGTCGCGACGTAAGTTCGGTATTTCGGAAATATCGAACCCGAACGCGTGAGTGCACGTGGGCCCACTTTCATTGGAAACGTGTGGGGCCCACATGACACATGTCATATTATGCATTATTTAATTCTAATGCATTGCATGGAGATAGTGTACAATGCACTCAATGGTTTTGCATGGAAATTGAGTGTTTGACACTCTAAGCCATTGCATGATTTGTGTCATAAGTTTATTATTAATTTAATAAATATTATGGCATAAATATAAATTGATTTTTTGTAACAAAATCATTCAACTTTTCTCTCTCACATTGCCGAAACTTACAAGCAGTTTTTGGCTCTCATTTCTTCAATTTTTGTGGCAAGATTTGAAGAAGTTGTGCATTCAAAATCACAACAAAGGCTAGAACCTTCAAGGGATCATACATAGGTGATATGGGAAGCTAATCCTTGAGCTTGGAAGGATCAAACTCGACTTGGAGTCCCTCCTTTCTTCTTGGCCGAGAGCTTCACTGCACAAGGGAGGAGTTTTCGCATCATCTAAGCATCCATTTTCAAGTATTGTGAGTATGATTCCGCCATACTTCAATTTATTCATTCATGTATTTATATATTTTGCTTGTTCTTGTTGATCTTGGGGCTTGGTTATTTTTTCCAACAGGAGTATTATCGAGATCGGACATCGATAATGCGGAATAGACTAGTATTGCACTTGTGCATGTTGTGAGGGCACAACGGCATAGTTCTCATATATTTAAGTATAGGATACTTATGCAAGTGCGATAGGAGGTTGTGTTTTACCGATGGTACGGAAAACAGCTTCGCTCTGGATAGACCCCGCAGAATCCCATTGGTAGTATGTCTGCGTGTCTATGGGAGGCCGCATCAGGGTAGGTGTATATGGTCTTAACCTGAGACTTGCATCGCTAGTACTTGCGACAATAGGTAAACTTTGGTTTTGGTGGTTGGGGGACCTTAACTGGTTCTGTGTTCACCTCTTCTGGGTTTATCAGGAATCGTAGTGCACTGGGTGTGATGTCAAGATGGAAATGTCACTTCAGACATATGGAGTTGATGATCACGCAGGGTACAGAACTAGTGCTCTATAAAAGGTTGCAACCGTCGGGATAATATGACTAGGTCAGTATTGCCCGATTTAAAGAGACTAGTTGCTTGATGTCCGATATATGTTTCGTACGGGGCAGACACATTTCCAGCCCCAGGCCTAACATGTGATCGTCCGATACTGGATCGATGTAGGCAATACTACGGTATACTACGCTTGATATAGATCTAATATTCCAGTAAGAATATTTCTGGAGAATTGGGTAGGCATGGCGCTTTGCTAGAAGCCAACCTTGTCTTGTAAATCGGTAAAAACGTAGTACGAGGTACGTACGTGTTTGGATTATCCAACGACCGTATTTACTGCCAACATATCCGGAGATCTCTTGGGTCGCTTCCTGAAGATTCACCTATGATGTTTGATTCGAACTTTATTAATCTTGGATTAATAACGGAGAAACTTTATCTTGGATAAAATGCCTTATTAGGAGAGAGAGAGAGATCGATTAATCTGGAATTAATCGATAAAATAATATATTCGATATATTATTAAACGAAATTAGATTTCGACGCGGAATTAAAATCGGATTTTAATTCGGGCAAGCGAATTAATTTAGAATTAATTCATTAGCGAACTGAATAGTAATTTCGCAAGGCGTAATTATTTAATTCACGTCGCGACGGAAATTCGTTAATTTGGAATTAACGAAACCGAGCCCGAAAGTGCTTGCGGACACATTCGTAGTTTGAATCGAGTGATATCCGCAAATCACATCGCGATATCTCATTACTTAATACGAATAGATAGTGAATGTATCTAGTCACCTTTGAGGGATGATACATTGTCTCTAATCTCAAAGTATGGTAATGATAGCAAATGATGGATTCATTTTGGAGGGAAAGCCATACACGGTTTTGGAAGGATTTTTTGCATTAAAAAATTCTTTTGGTATTAGATATCACTTCACTTTTCATTTTCCTTGGTGATTCACGTTTTTTGGCATGCAAAGGAAACAAAATCAAAAGTGAAACACTCTCCTCTCTTCCTCTCTTGCTCACGCCGTGAGCTGAACCAATAAGGCAGAAAATTGTTTTCTCATTCTCCATTTTTGCTAGCACAAGCAAGGAATCAAAGGAGGTGATAGGGAAACCACCTTGGAGCTTGGAATACACAAAGCTTGGAGCTTTCAACTCTTTTCTCCTCTTGGCCGAAACTTCAAGGATCTTGGAGCTTCAACCTTTGTTCATCTTTTCATCACAAAAGCTTTGTAAGTATGATTCCGCCATGCTTCAAGTTTATTATATATATTCATTTTGTTGTATTTCATAAGCTTAATCTTTCCTTGGGACTAATTATAGTAACCAACAAACTGCTTATAAGCTTCTTAGTTTGTTGATGTCGTCTATCAATGACGCTGGTACTCAAAATGTTGTTTCTGGGTAGTTTCCTAGTTATCATCCTCAATTGGCTAAGGATTATGCTTTCTTATAGGCAATTTGGTGCTTAAACTGCATTCTATTCTATTAACATCGACGCTGGCGTTTTTGTCCTGCTAAAGTTCATTTCCTTTTTGTACTTGCTTTTATAGTTACGGTAACTCTAGTTGTTGTTCCTTCACACCAACTCATTTTCTATAACTAGTTGCATGCTAGGATACCTAATTTTATTACTTTCTGTATTGTAGGAAAATAATTTCCTCGGTTCTATACTATACTACACTTCTGCCAATACTTACTTAGTATTTTCTCCTATTATCATTGCGCCTTAACAATTTTACTTCCAAACCTTATAACTGCTGACCTTTTTATCTTCTCTTCTGTTCTGCTCTGTAACTGAAACTTCTATGGTTTATATCTCTGTCTCGTTATCCGAAGGATATCAGCTATCTCATGTTCACAGTCATGTTTAACATTGTTCTCTTACCTCATTGTCACTACCTAACTAGTATTTCCCTTATTTATCTAATAACTTCTCTTCTAGATCTCCCACTTGGAGTTGTTTCTTTCTATTCTGTTCTGGTACTGCATCTAGAGGTTTTATGTTTCGGTCTTTTATCTCTATATTTCCACTTCTTTCTGGGAGTATTTTAAGGTAGCCCTCAAAGTCCATCTCTGCTGCTGGTGTCTAAAAGGGCTTGGGAGGGTGGGGATTATCTCGGAGTCTTCTGGCGGTGTGTTCTCACTAGCTATACATGATGCAGTTGTTTATGTTGCTCATCATATAAACTTATGGTTCTATTGTTTACATATCTGGTGCAGGTTTCCCCACTATGTACCTACTACTAGGAATTATATGAATTTCATGTTTCAATTCTACTACTAATTCGTTTTCTAATTACTGATGATATCACCCTTTATTTTGAAACTCTATAAGGTTTATACTCTGTCAAACTCCTTACTATTCTCTGTCTATTATTCTGTCTTACTAAGCTTTGTTCTATTACTTGCCTTTCACTTAGTTCCTTGAACTTCTTATATCTTTATTTCCCTGGAAACTCCATTACCTTTGATTACTTAAGACATCTATACTAAGTTTCCTGGTTCGGGTGCTACTCTTACCTAGTCTTTCCTTCTCAATGTCATGAGATACTTTATAGGTTTTTCACCATATTCCAGAGAGTCGTTCTCCCTAGTGTCTTCACTTATTGTAACTTCGAACTATTTTATCATATGTTCCTGATCTATATTTCATCGGACTCATCAATTTGGTTGTCTAGCCATATCCGATTAATCTAATATGTCAATTGCCCTACTTTACTGGTTCTTTTCTTTAATGGGCTCTAAGTTGAGGTGTGAGCATATTCGTTCCATAAGAATTTGTAGATACGAATTTGTTTTACTCTTAAGCTCGATGATGATCTGGTTAGGTGTCCATATGCTTACTAGAATCAAGGTTTCCGGAAGAAATGGTCGTCATTCATTCTACATGAGCCTGGTCGGCTACTTCATGTCTTAGGGTCTTATTGACTTTCCTTGTTACTTCTCGCATCCCTCTTACCATTTGTATATCCTATTTCATTGCTCTACGCATTGTTGTTGAGGTTAGTGGTGTTTCGTTCTCCTGCATACTTTCTAGATCTCTGCTTTCAGTTCTTACTTTAAATCTCAACTTTGGCACTCTATAAAACTACATCTGGTCTATCGGTGGACTCCTACTAGTCTTGCAAACCTCTCTCTAACTTGCCTTAATCTTTGACTATATTGGGTTCTCTTCTTTATATCCTCGAAGACTTCCTTAATCATTTTCTGAGTAACCTGCCTTCCGAGGTCTTTCCTTTTCTTAAGATGAACTCTCATCGGCTTCTTACGGTCATCTATATCTATGCTGGTAGGGACTAGGGCAAACATATTATATCTCGATGGGTTTTGATATCCTCATTCTGGTACTCTGTGTCTTGGTAGAGTTTATTTCTCATGTAAGGTGGGTATGAGCTAGATTTCATCAGGACAACTTTCTTAACTGGTATCTCTAAGCGGTGGTAGACTAGATAGCTCAGGATCTTGTCTCCATCGGATTACTTAGGATAAGGTAACTAATCATTTCTATTTATGACCTTTATTTACCTGCTTATGGGCCTGGTGTAGACACTTGCATTTTTTGCATGAAAGCCCGATGATAAGCATCATTTGGAGGCACTACCCTATAAGTTGTGGAATTTGCGGGAACGGACGTCGGAAGGGGAAATTCAAGATAAGTACGTCATCAGATTTTATTCGCATGTTCACTGAATGTGTGTTCGTGCTGCGTTCGGAAACATGTTCGAACTGTAAACAGATTGCGGGCATTCGTGCATCGTCCAAGAACGCGTTCGAACGACTATCGGTATTTCTGTTTTACTTTTAGCCACACGCCCAAGCCCACCAAAGAGCCAAGTCCACCAAATCCCATCCAAAAATATTCAACACATTAAACACATGTTAAAATCCAAACAAGTCACCTTCCTAATAAAATTAAATCCGATCAAACTAAATCAAATCAAATCAAATCCCCACCAAATCACCTCCTTAATTACCAAAGATTTAAATCCAATCTAAATAAATCACCTGCCCATTTAAAGATATCCCCCCACCAAAAATACACAAGATCACTTCCTTAAATAATTAAATTAAATACACCTCATATTTACTTGATTTGATTCCCTTTTTTAACCCATGCATCAAAACCAATAAACCCTAGCTCACCATTGTAAAAGGAGACCTAAACCAAACTCTCTCCTCTCTTGGACACTCATTCGCTACCCTTCTCACTCACGCACACACGCTCCTTCACACAAGAAAATAACAACAGAAAAACAAGCCTACACCTCCATCTCTCTCACTCTCTACACGCCCTTCTTCTCTCTCTTTTTCCCCTTGGACACTCTCTCACATATTCAAAAAGCAAATAAACCCTAACGCTCCCCTTGCTTGGCCTCCCTCAAACACAAACAATAAAAAAGGAACCCTAATCTCTCACTTTATCACCTCTCTCTTCTCCACTCTCACGGCAAATAACAATAATAAACCCTAAACTCACGTCACTACAAGCCACTCATAAACACACACACACGTCCCTTATAAAACACACAGACCTTGCACACACAACACGTTGATACCACTCAGACCCCTCTCTCTCTCAAACCCAAAATACGCACAAAGCAACAAAAACTACCCCCACTAACCGACAATAACACAAAGAGACCAGCCCCTCTCTTCTTCTCTCTCTTTGATTCGGCAGCAACCCTTCTCCTCATGAATCACCACAGCCACAAACCCTAAAAGCTTCCAACCTCTCTCTCACCACTCACTCACGCACAAACACAAAAATCGTAACCTTTCCATCACCAAACAAACACAAATAAAAAAACCCTAGAGACTCGGCCACAGCCCTTAAGCAGCCCTCTCTCTCCTCTTCACTCAAAAAAACAAGAAAACACCTAACTGCCCCTCACTGAATAAAACCCTAATACAAACCCACGACGACACAAAAAAAAACACAGCTTCCTTACACAGACGTAAGCATACATAACATTCCCTCACTGCACGACACTTCAAACACACAGCTGCCCATCAAACTGTTCACAAAATCAAACTGACTCCTATGACGAACACACACATAAACTAAGGACTCCTCACACCTCAAGTAGTGCCCCTCACCGATCCCCTTACAAATCGAGCCCTGACAATACAACAAACAAAATTCCCTCACCTATTAACCTCACACGACACACGCACTGCCGATTACACAAAAAAAACAGTGACCCCCCATCAAGCCGAAAACAGTAAGCAATATAGCCCCTAAATCACCTAAATCAGCCCGATAAACACCAAAAATAATACCCCAAAATAGTCCACAAAACCAACCAAACAGCGAGCAAAACAACGAGCAAAACAGCGAGTAAAACAGCAAGGACAAATAGTAGAAAAACAGTGAAGAAAATAGTGGAAATGGCAGTCCAAAACAACGGCAAACCAGAAAAATAACGGAGCATTAACCCTTCCGGCGATGACGTAACGCACTTCCGAGAAGCATCTTAAAAGGTAAGACCTGAGGGCCCCATTTTTTATTATTTATCTTTTCAGTTATTCTTTATCGATCATTCGCATGCATCGTTGTGTTTTATAGATGGTTTCATTTGTGTTGGGTTGATGGTTGAGTGCTATCCCTCGCGGTATATCGGATGGAAACCCAAACGTAAATTCCATAGCCGAATTTGAATGGACGGTAGTGCGGTCTGTACTTGGGATACAACTCCACGTACCGTTTGAGGAACTATCAAGCACATGTTTCATTTTGGTATTTAATTTCATGTTTGTTGTTCTGCTATTTATTTTCTATGTGTTGTTTCTTTCTTTATGTATTGTTAATTTAGTGCCCATGGGCTAACTAGGGTGGATTTAAGGTCCTCTATCCGAGGGAAATGCCTAAAGGCTACCTTTACCATGATGTTTTGCCGCGCCGGACGAAGTACGTTTGATTGAACGTGAGATGTGTTCAATTGGGCATACAAGGTCCTATATTATTTATTTGTTTATTCATGCATTGATAATTTAGTGCGCATGGGCTAACTAGGGTGGATTAAAGGTCCTCTATTCGAGGGAAATGCCTAAAGGCTACCTTTACCATGATGTTTTGCCGCGCCGGACGAAATACGTTTGATTGAACGTGAGATGTGTTCAATCGGGCATATAAGGTTCCATATTATTTATTTTTTTATTCATCTATTGCTACTTGATGCGCATGGGCTAATCATGTAGGTTAAAGGTCCTCCATTCAAGGGAAATGCCTAAAGGCTACCTTTACCACGATGTTTTGTCGCGCCATTCTCCTATTGATTGCGCTATTTATCTTTATCTTGGTTGTCATTTTACATCTTTTCATTTTCGCAGTCGTGCCATGTTTATGTTTGAGTGTTTGCTTCTAATGGTATATTAGATGGAAACCCAGACATAAATTCCGTAGCTGAATCTGAATGGACGGTAGTGCGGTCTGTACTTGGGATACAACTCCACGTACCGTTTGAGCAACATTCATACATATTTCCGTGTCATTTCAGATACCACTTTGGTAATCTCGTTCGAACGTGTTTCCGAACGCTACATGAACATTTGTATTCCATTTCATTTTCGTTCGAACGTGTTTTCGAATGCTACACGAAAGTATGCATTCTGTCTCATTTCCGTTCGAATGCATTTCCGAACGCTACTCGAACGCGCATGCATTCTGCTTTACCATGCATCGGGTCTCATCCCATTCGAATGCATTTCCAAACCCTATACGAACGCGAACATTCTGTTTACCGTTCGAACGCGTTTTCAAATGCTACACGAACGCACATACAGTGAACAGATTTCTTTTCATCACATTTCATGCATGTTTGCTTCTTTGGCCATTTCTTTTGCATTACATAATTAACCATATCATTTCATTATTGACTCTCTTTTACCTTTATTAATTATTTATATTTCAGCATTTATTTATTGATATGTTCATTGTGTGCTCGCTTTTATTATTAATGCCTTTATAGTTGTTATTAGTTGCATTATTGCGCTTCATCGTTTAATACGTCTATGAATTATGCATTTTGCCTTCATTTTTTTTTACGATTATGGGTGTGCAATCTTGTGTGCCGATTACATTCTCTTACATGTGTTGCATAAGACTTGGTTATACTATTGCATAAATCCTTTCATTACAATTGGCATAAGTAAGGGACCATTCCGAACCCAAAGGTTTGAGGTCTTCCCTTACGAGGGGTGAGTGCGGCCTTAAATCATTTCCCAGTTCACACTGGGTGGCGACTCCATTTTATTTCTCCGGTCTAGTCCCCCGCGAGCTACTCCGTACTCCCGACCGGGCCGTGAGCCCGGACACCGTCGTCCACTTCTGTACCTTATCTACAGTCTGGCGACTCCACTAGGGATAGAGAATCGGCCCCGAAATAATGTCTTGTAATGTTTGTGATTTTCGCTTTAGTTAACTATGTCTGCAAGTGGGTTGGGTCCAAGGGGTTTAACCAAAGGCATTATTAGAGTTAGATAATGATTTGGTGTCTTAATTCACTCACTACCTTTCTATAGTCGAAAGGAAAAGCTGTGAAGACACCTAGATAATCATTTACTCAAAGCTTACTGTGATGGAATAATTTGGAGGATCTATTGTTTATTCCTGTCACCAAGGCGATAAGAGCCTAAGAGGCAAGGGTATTTAAGAGAGTTCGCTCCACCTTCCCTTTGGGGAATCTTCAATAAGAAATCCATTTGACAGTCATTTGTGTATCATCACTCGTTGGCACGTACCTTAGCATATAAAATAGGGTGCGCTCACTTGGTCGTCCGAACCCTTGAGTGTGGAGACCTAGTTGTGGGCAATCCTTCTCTGACGGGAGCATTTGTCTACACTCTTATAAACCCACATGTGAACCATAGTTGTATGACCTATAGAAGCCGCCCTTTTTGCTTGTGTTTGGGACCATCATCATTTGGATTCAGTTGGACTTCTTGTAATGAGATGTGACTTGTTGGGCAATTTAAACTGGGACGAGTTTGTGTCTTATGACAATTGGGCCAAAAGCTTCTAAAATGCCGATGGGCCACTTTGTGTTTGGGCCCCCTATCATTTGAGGTTGTTTAGCCACGTTATTGCAAAAATGTAAACATGTTGGGCCTTTTGCAATTGGGACAAGTTTACACCTCGCAATAATATGATTAAATGCTTTGAAATGATAATGGGCCAACTTGTATGAAAACCTTGATGGGCTTAGAAAATCCAAATACGATCCAAGTATGCCAGAAGCATGAGTCCGATATCCGCACTTGCTTTCATTCATAAAGGATACGCCTTGTTATAAAATATTTGTATACTTTTGGATGCTTCTAAGTTCATACCCATGACCGCGGTTGCTGAAAGTCCAATTCGTCATTTCTGGACAATGGCATGATCCCATAATCGGCTTAGTCCATATTGTTAATGGGCGGTCTTTGTCTTTTACCGATGGAAAATAGTCGGAACTTGCTTATGGTATAATATAGTCGACTTTTCAAATTTAAGATCTCAAAATAACACTCGGAACTTGCTTCTGAAGTTATACCACGACCATGGATTTACTAGATCGCAAACACGTGTAGGATACCTATGCCCTGTACACAAGAGTGACAGATTCTATCTTGATACGCACTGGATATCATGAGCATCAGTCCACACCCAACGAACTGGCGGAGGTCTGATCTAAATAGATCGGTGACGTGACTGCCATCAAAGTGTGGAGGATAACTTATATATCCACTGTGGTATCTCAAGTCGAAGGACCACTATACTCGCTCAACTCGAGAAGATTCCCATTGACGTTAGTGTACCATCTATTAGGAAATCTTCAGTGAGTCGTCCAGTGTTTATCAAATAAACACCTACATGTCTATACGAGTCTCCTGAGACTCATGGTTCATTGGGATAAACCATCAGACCAAGTCACGATATACGACATTTACTGGTCTCAGTGGATTTTACTAACCGACCCGTGTTAGTAAATCTTGACCAGGAAGTTTATTTAAGGATATACAACTTATAGTAACGCTTCCCAATGTCAATTACAAACTACGTTGTAACTGCACAATACGTTGTAACTGCGCACTACGTTGTAAATCCTAGGGCCTTTGTCTAATATACACGTATCACTAAATCAAATTTAGTTTCAACCCAATGGAACAAAACACATGCTTTAGGGGATTTTGGTCCATTTATAATTATTGTGTATTTGTATTTGATACATAATTTGATTAGATACACATTAATTAATTGTCAAATGAGATTTTGACACAAGTCACTTCTGTACGTATTTTATTTAATGTAAATAAAATACATATGGATTAATAATTGTAGGAGCGAAGCATGGTTTACCGCTATGCCTATGATGTTCGGCGACCACGACACTGTTGGGCTCACAGCCCATAGAGAGTACGGATTAGCCTGCGGGGGACTAAACCGGAGAATGAATGAGTCGCCACCCAGTGTGAACTAGGAAATATTTAAGGCCGCACTCACCCCTCGCATTGGGAGGACCTCAAACAGTTGGGTTCGGAATGGTCCCTCACTTATGCTAGTATAATGTACGGGTTCACACAATGGTATAGTCAAGTCTTAATGCAACTCATGCATAAAAGCAAATAAAAAATGTAATAACACACCCAACAAAAATAATAATCACAATAACATAGTTCCAAAAGCATATTAAATTAAGAAATACGATATGCGATAATGAAAATCATAATAAACAATCAAAAGCAGGAAAAGCGTCAATAATATATGTAACACATTTGGGAAGTAACAATGTTAAGGTGGGAAAAACATAGTACCAATAATGAAGTCAACACGCATAATGGAAAATGAATAACTAAATAGGTAAAAAGAAATGCATAAAGTATAAAGAAAGAGGTCGATGTATATATGAGTATTTCCTGAGTGGCACGTGGAGTTGTATCCTAAGTACAAACCGCACTACCGTACATTCATATTTGGCTACGGAATTTACGTCTGGGTTTCCATCCGATATACCGCAAGGGATAATAACACACATAATCATCAATGCAATGTAAACGGACAAAAAAATAGATGCGAAATAATATAACAATGCATATACGTATAATCATCAACATGAACAAACATAAACAAAATAAAGGCGAAATAATAAAATAACAATAAAAATGAATAAATAGATAAAATAAATAAATAACAAAATACCGAAGATGAAATATGGACAGAGATTTGGCCATTTTTGATGTAGGGCTTCGCATACCCGGCTGGACGTATTTCACATCCAGCCATGCATGCAAAGTCTGGAACTATAAAAATAAATATGGTAAGGGTGCCCTCAGGTCTTACCTTTAAGTTGCTTTCTCGGAAGTGCGTTAGGTCATCGCTGGAAGGATCGAAGCTTGGTTCATGGTTTGGTTCGCTGATTTTGGTTGCTGGTTCGCTGTTTCTAGTTGCTGGTTCGCTGTTTCTGACTACTGGTTCATTGTTTTTGGTTGTTGGTTCACTATTTCTGGCTGCTGGTTCGCTAGTTTCGCTTCACACCGCTGGTTGTTTTGCTCCATGTTTCTGCTTCACGCCACTGGTTGCCTTGTTCGTTGTTTCTGCTTCATACCGCTGGTTCCATTCTGGTTTCTTCACACTACTGTTCACATCCAGGTCTCTGCGTCACACTGCTGGTTCACTGCTTCCACGCTCCTTTATTTTTTTCTGGTTTTCTTCCTTTTTTCTCTCTCGGTCCTCTCTTTGTTTTTTTGTGATTCTCTCATTTTTTTGTTTTTTTTTCGGTGATCCCCCAAAGAAGAAGAAAAGAGCCCCCCTTTGATGATGACTTGGTCCCTTTTATAATGATTTGAAGGGATCTTCAAATAGGGAAACAAATAATGTTTATTTGGGAAATATATTATCAAATTATTTTGGGAATAAAATCTTATAAATTTGGTGATGAGGAGATCTCAAATATTGTTAAATTGGTAAGGATGGGATCCCAAAATCTCATTAAATTGGAAACTGTTGATGCTCTCGTAACTAAGGAGATTTTATCATATTTGGGAAGATTATACATGGACCGATTACATGGATTGCATGGGCTGCATGGACCGATTGAATAGGAAGATGCATGTCCAAAACTGAGGTTTGAAATCGAGGCTAACTGAGCGAATCTAAGGCTGGCTAGTGAGTTCGAATCCGATGAGGTGCTAATTTTGGAGGGCTTCCTTTTCAAGTAGTGCCTCCATACGAGGCTCATAATCGGGCTCATGCAAAAATGTAATGTCTACAGTCGCCCCCACTTTGATGGGGTTTGTGCAATATGTGACAGTGACAACCTTATCAAAGTCATGCATGTATTTTTTACTTACCTGATCCGTCCTCATTCTCGAGGCTCTTTGCTCGCATTCATTCCCGAGGTTGTTCTCCATTCTTGGAGCTGCTCGTCCTCATTCCTGAGGTTCCTCTCCATTCTTGTAGTTGCTCGTACTCATTCCCGAGGTTCCTCTCCATTCTTGGAGTTACTCATCCTTATTCTCGAGGTTCCTCTCCATTCTTGTAGTTTCTCGTCCTCATTACCGAAGTTCCTCTCCATTCTTGGAGTTCTCCTCCATTCTTTGGAGTTGCTCGTCCTCATTCTTTGGAGTTGCTCGTCCTCATTCCCGAGGTTCCTCTATCCTTTATGGTTTTGTTGTCCGCCTCCACCGCCCCATTAGCCTCTGGCCTGTAAGGTGATGATTTGTGATGACCTATCCCATATTTCTGCAACATCGCCTTTGTTACTCTATGAAATTGGACTACATTGTCCGTCACTATATGATGTGGCATTTCGTATCGACATACTATATTACGGGTTATTAACTTGGCCATTTGCTTTACCATAACATTACGGAATGACTCGGCTTCCACCCATTTCGAAAAATAGTCTACTGCCACAACTATAAAGCGGTATTCATTGGATGCATGTGGCTTGATTTCTCTAATCATATTAATACCCCACGCTGAGAAAGGCTATGGTTCTGACAGTCCGTGCAATTCCGTAGGCGGTAGATGGTTCAAATTACCGTGTGCCTGGCAATCATGACAGTGCTTCACCAGCTTTGCACAGTCAGCTTCCATGGTCGACCAGTAAAATCCATGTCTCACTATCTTGCGAGACAAATTAAATCCATTCATGTGCGGTCCATATACTCCAGCGTGCACCTCTTCCATCATCTTCTAAGCCTCTTCTTTTCTTAAACATTTCAGCTGGACGTCGTTGGCTTGTCTCTTGTACAGCTCTCATCTCAAACTCACATACTGGGAAGCCAATTTCTGAATGGATATTATGTCTTTCTTGCCAGCTCCTTCAGGGAATTCTCCACGTTCTAGATACTGCAGAATGTCGTAGTACCACGGCTTCCCGTCGTCGACTTCTACTTCCAAGATTCTCCCTATCTCATAACTAGGTCTGCTAGCTATTGTCAGCACAAGGGTGGCTAGTGCATCCGCCATTTGGTTCTCTTCTCGTGGCAAGTGCTGGAATTTACAGTCGGGGATAGCCTGTGCCAACTTCCTGAGATGGAGTAGGTAAGGTCTCAATCAGTTTTCCTTCAATTCCCATTCCCCTCGCATGTTTCGAACTACCAACATCGAGTCTCCATAAACTTCTATGTCCCTAGCTCCTAGGGCTATTAGTGCTTTCAGTCCAAGGACACATGCTTCATATTCGGCCATGTTGTTGGTTACTCTGAACGTCAACCTTTTGGCCATAGGTAGGGTTTCTCCTTCGGGGGTTACTATCACGATTCCTATTCTAACTCCATTGTAATTCACTGCCCCGTCGAAATACATTTTCCACCCCTGAACCGTTATGGCTTGAACCTCCTCGTCCGAGAATTTGAACTTATACTGATCTCCTTCTATGGGTTGTAATGCCAAGAATTCCGCTACGGCTCGCCCTTTGATTACCTTAGAGGTGAGGTATTCTATATCAAACTTTGTCAGCAACACCAACCATCTGCCCAATTTCTCTACCTGTGAGGGTACTGACTGTAAATACTTTAGGGAATTCCCCTTTGCTACCATTTGTATCTCGTAGGATTAGAAGTAATGACGCAACTTTCGAGAAGCCCATATCACCGCCAAACAGATCTTTTCCACCTCTTGATAGCGGGCTTCATACGGAAGCATCTTCTTACTGAGGTAGTAGACTGTATGTTCTACCCCTGTCTCATCTGCCTGTACCATCATCGCCCCCAGCGCTTCGGGTTCTATGGCCAAATACAACACCAAGGGTTTTCCCGGCCTTGGAGGTTTCAGGACGGGCGGTTTAACCAAGTATTCTTCGATTTTGTCAAAAGCTTCTTGACATTGCCTATTCCACTCCATAGGTTGGTCTTTCCTCAATAGCTTGAATATGGGCTCACATACTAATGTTAGCTTGGCAATGAATCGAATGATATACTGGATTTTCCCGAGAAAAACTCTAACTTCCTTTCCTATCTTTGGTGCGAGCATCTCGGTAATTGCCTTGATCTTTTCAGGGTCCACTTCTATCCCTCCCATTCCTACCGTATGCCCCAATAACTTCCCGGATGTTACCCCAAACACACACTTCTTGGGGTTGAACCGGAGGTTGTACTTATCGACCCTTTGAAAGAATTTCTCCATCACTTCTATATGTCCGGCCCTCGTCTCTGATTTAACCATCATGTCATCCACGTATACCTCAATCTCCTTATGCATCAAGTCATGGAATAATATAGTGGTCATTCGTTGATAAGTGGCTCCCGCATTCTTAAGTCCAAACGGCATCACCTTGTAACAATATATACCATACTCAATGACGAAGGCAGTCTTATGCTTGTCTTCTCCGGCCATGAAGACCTGGTTATATCCTGAGAATCCATCAGCGAACGAGTACAAAGCAGATAAAGCCGCGCTATCAACCAACACGTCTATATGGGGTAGGGGAAAATCATCATTTGGGCAACCTTTGTTGAGGTCCCTATAATCCACGCACATTCTGACCTTTCCATCCTTCTTCAGTACCTGCACAATGTTGGCTAACCACTTGGGGTACTTCATCACCTCTAAGAACCCCACATCTATCTGGTTCTTGACTTATTCCCTAACCTTTTCGGCCCATTCTGGCCTCATTCTTCGGTGCTTCTGTTTTACTGGTCTCATGTTCGGATAAGTTGGTATCATGCGCTGGGCAATACCCTTGTCCACTCCTGGCATGTCTTCATAGGACCAGGCGAATACTTTTGTATATTTTATTAATATTCTCTCTAATTCTTTCCGCTCATCAGAGGTAACCTCACTTGCAATTGAAATTTCCTTGGGGTTTTCACATGTACCAAGATTAAATGCATCTGTCTTTGTTAAGTCAATGTCAAATATGCTCAAGTCATGCATGTTATGATGCAGACTAACAGGAAAAGACTCGAACAAGTAAGTAAAATCAATGTCTTTATTATTAATAAATGCATGATTATAATCAAATAAGTCAGGAAAATAAACATCTTCGTAATTTGCAGTCTTGTATTCTTCCGTCTTCTTGCTTTCTTCGAGCGTCAGATTCTCCAACTACAGTAGTTCTTCTTCCCATTTATCTTTCTTTTTTGCAACTTCCTCTGTCTGTGGTTCTTTACCCATCACATCCTTGAATATTTCGAATCCCAGTACTATGATCCTATTGATTTCTACGAGTTCAGGCTCTACTTGTTATCCTGTGGCTTTCACAAAGTATTCCATCAGCTTCATCCTTTTTTCTTGGTCTTCGGCTTATTCCCATCGGATCCATACCCCAATCCTCTCTTAGTGGTCTGTCCCTTGAAATCTGGCAGTGCTCTTATTCCCTAGCCTCTAGCACTCAAACCTGTGCCCGGCTCATATTTCATTCTTTCCATGATCCTAGCCACTTTGGGGTCCACCCATTCTTCAAAGTTTGCCGCCACTTGCAACCTTGTGAAAGGCTATATGTCTAAAGCAGCCACAACATTGTCTACTTCAGCCCTGATGGTGATGACTCCCTATCCATGCGGAAACTTAATAACCTGGTGCAAAGTGGATGGCATGCCCCCATGTCTATGAAACCATGGCCTCCCCAATAACAGAGAAAATGTAGATGGGATATCAAACACTGTGAACTCCATCTCATCTTCTATCGGGCCCACTTTGACTACTGTGATGAAAGTACCTTCGACTCCCCGTTTGCTATCGTCATATGCTTTGATAGTCATGTTGGATGGGCTTAAATATGTTGTCTGCATACCCAACCTTGACAGAATCTTCAAAGGGCACACATTGATAGATGAGCCATCATCCTCCATCACACAAGATGTCTTCTTGCCTCTTACTTCATCTTTTATAAATAGCGGCTTATTGTGATTCCTCTCCTCCATCTGTAGTTCTTCTTCAGAGAAAGTTATTGTAGGCACTGCATTTTTGCATATAAGTCCCGATGATGAGTCTCGTACGGAGGCACTACTCTTTAGGTTACAGAAGTCACGGGAAACGAATGTCGAAAGGGGAAATTCAGAATAAGTATGTCATCAGATTCAATTCACATGTTCACTGCTTTCGCGTTCGTGCTGCGTTCGTGAACATGTTCGAACGTCAAGCAGATTGCGGGCATTCATGTAGCATTCGAATCGGCGTTCGAACGGTGTCGGTACTTCTGGTTTTGATGTTAGCCTCACACCCAAGCCCAATTAGCCCACCAAAACCCATCCAAAAAATAATTAAAATATTTAAAATGCATGTCACAAATTAAACTAAATTAATTAGGTCAAATCCCTTCCTAATCTAAACAAATCCATTCCCTAATCTAATCAAATCCCTTCCCTAATCAAACACCAATTAAGATATTCACTCCCTAAATTAAACCCATCTTTTCCTTTCATAAACCAATCAAAACACTTCCCTTTTTTTTAGGATTCCCTTCCTTACCTAGAAACCCTAGCAAACCATTATAAAAAGAAGCCTAAACCAACCTTAGAACCTCTAGCTCATTCTCACAAAAACACAAAAGAAATAAACTTAGCATTCACGCCCAAGGCAAAAAAAAAACAAGAAGAAATAATTCTCCCTTCTCCTCCTCTCTAGCAATCGAAACCATAACCCCCTAAACACCCTCACCACCGAAAATAATAAAACAACAAACATCATCACTGAAACCCCTCCTTAATAGCAAACATCATCACTGAAACAGTCCATGTAAACACCGAAAATCACAGCCCAAAACAATCCCTGCAACCACCGAAAATCACCTCCACAAACTGCACTGAAAACAACCCAGAAACTGCCTAAATTACCGCATAAAACAGCAGCCCCAATACCCCATAAAAATGCAAAAATAGTCCCTTATTTACCATAAAATAGTGACCAGAGAATACGGCAAAAATAGTAGCAAAAACAGAGTAAAAATAGCAGCCCAAACAGCGAAGCAGCGAACAAAAGCAGTGGACCAGTGAACTGGAGGAGTTGCGGAGCATCAATCCTTTCGATGGCCGTGTAACACAATTTCGAGAGACGACCTAAGAGGTTAGACCTGAGGGCACCCTTCTGATTTATTCTTATCTTTTTTGTTGTTTATTAGAATTCATTCGCATGAGAGTCGTTTGTTGATACATGTTGTGGTCCTTGAATGAATGGAATATGTGTTCTCTCTTGTGGTATATCGGATGGAAACCCGGACGTAAATTCTGTAGCCGAATCCGAATGGACGGTATTGCGGTTTGCACTCGGGATACAATGCCACGTACCACTTGAGAGATTCACATGTTTCGCTTCATCCAACCTTGCGTTTTAAGCAGATTTAGTCGTTAGTATGTTATTTATTTTTAAGCATTATTTAGTCGTTAGTATGTTATTACTTTCTGCATGTTAGTTATTTATGCATGGTAATGTAATGCGCATGGGCTAGCTAGCGTGGATTAAAGGTCCTCCATTTTGAGGGATGAAAAGCCAAAGGGCTATCTTTGCCACGATGTTTTACCGCGCCGGACGAAGTATGTTTGATTGAATGTGAGATATGTTTAATCGGATATACGGAGTTCCACATTATTGTCTCGTTCATTTTTATGCATTGTAATATAATGTGCATGGGCTAACTAGGGTGGATTGAAGGTCCTCTATTCGAGGGAAATTCCTAAAGGCTACCTTTACCACGATGTTTTGCCGCGCCTTTTATTATGTCATTTACCATTTGCATATCATTGTTTTATTTACGCATGCATTGCATTCTAGTGCGCATGGGCTAACTAGGGTGGATTAAAGGTCCTCTATTCGAGGGAAATGCCTAAAGGCTATATTTACCACGATGTTTTGCCACGCCGGACGAGGTGCACTCGATTGAATGTGAAATATGTTCAATCTAGCATACTAGGTCCTACATCATGTATTTGTTCACCCATACATGTGTTTGTGTCATTTCAGATGCCATTTTGGCAATCTCGATTGAACGCGTTTCAAAACGCTACATGAACGTATACATCTTGCCTCATTCCGTTCGAATGCGTTTACGAATGCTACACGAACGTATGCATTATGTCTCATTTCCATTCGAACGCAACTCAGAAAACTACTCGAACGCACATGTATTTTATTGTATCATGCATCAGGTCTTATCCCGTTCGAACGCGTTATCAAACGCTATACGAACACGGACATTCTGTGTTTATCGTTCTAACGCGTTCTCAAACGCTACTCGAACGCTTGCATTCTGTTTATCGTTCGAACACGTTTATGAACGTTACATGAACGCGCACACACTGGACAGATTCCTTCATCATGTTTCATGCATGTTTGTTTCCTTAGTCATCCCATTCCCCCTCATTTGCTTAGTTAGCTCTCTTTAATATTTATGTCTTTGCCGTTATTGTTTATTTATATTTTCCGTATTTATTTATTCGATATGCTCATGAGATTGTGTGCTCGCTTTTATTATTAATGCCTTTATAGTTGTTATTAGTTACATTATTGCACTCTATTGTTTAATACGTTCATGAATTATGTATTTTGCCTTCATTTTTTCATTTACGATTATGGGTGTGCAAACTTGCATGTTGTTTAAATTATCTGGTATGTGTTACATGAGATTTGGTTGTACTATTGCATAAATCCTTTCATTACAAGTGGCATAAGTAAGGGACCATTCTGAACCCAACGGTTTGAGGTCTTCCCTTGCGAGGGATGAGTGCGGCCTTTAATCATTTTCCCGGTTCACACCGGGTGGCGACTCCATTTTTAGTTCTCCGGTTTAGTCCCCCGCGGGCTACTCCGTACTCCCAACCAGTCCGCGAGCCTGGAACAACGTCGCCGATTTCAGTGTCCTACAGTTATCATCTGCCTACCATCTTTCTGTACCAACCCTACAAACATTATCGGGTTTGCATCTTCAGGTACCATTATCTTGCTTAGAGCTTCTACCATGGCACACCTGTGCTATTGAGAGGCGCATAATAACTCCCATATGCTCACTTGTGCCTGTGTCTTCTTCAATTGACGCAACACAGTATCCCCCTCGGTGTTATCTGTATTCTCTGTCACCTTTTGGCCATATTTTAGCACTTTTTTGCCTTTCTCGGTTACATCACTGTAAAAACATCCACTGCGAGTCATCCCATTTATCTCCTCTTCATCACTGCTTGAGAAGTTTTTCCAGAAATCTCTCCCCTGCTCTGTTTCATCTTCACTGCTGCTATCCCATATCCCCATGCAAGAAGCTTGGTGGTTGAGAGTTTGGAGGAAAAAGCTTTCGAGTAGGCCGGAGTTGATCATGTAGGTGGGTGGTGGAATGGAGTGGTAGTTGGGTAAAGGGTTTTCGTGTGTGTTGGGTTGTTCTTTTTTCGGGTCGGATATCTTATGGGTGTCAATGAGGTCTCAGATCTCATGCCTAAGGCGGGTGTAATTTGTCAGTTTCATGGCCTTTTTGCTGATGGAAGTGACAGTATAGGTTTAGGTCGAGGTGGCGTGGGATAGGGTTTTGAAGTGGTTTAGGTTCTAAGGGTTTTAGGAGTCCTTGCATCTTCAGCTTTTCAAACACCTTTGACAAAGGTCTACCAAAATTGGAGAATCGCATGTTTCTTATGGCAGCGACCTCAGTAGGAGCGAGCTTGGTCCCTGAAGGCCCCCCAATGGTCTTTCTATTCTGGCCGTAAAACTTTCTGTTCTCGGCTTCCTCTTCCTCGATATCCATGAGAGTTTCTCTTAACTGTCCAAAGTCGTTGATCATGGAGGTCATCCTTCTCAGCTTGTTATAAATAAAGGGCTTGGTGCCCTTAATGATTATCTTAATCTGGTCCATCTCCGAAGGTTGTGTCTGCATCTTCAAGAGCTAGCTAGGTCACGGAGCGACAAGTCTATCTCCATGTCCGTGACATATTGGTTCAAAAAGGCCTCCGCTAATGCCCTCCAGTCATCCCTGACCTTTCTCTCCAAGCCATGATACCATACTATTGGTGCCCCCTCCAGTGGCACCCCGAACATCTTCTGCACCTGGCGCTTCGACAAACCCACTGAACTCATCACTGAAACATATTTTCGGAGATGGACCATAGGATCTCTGTTTCCGTTGAACTTGGCCAGCTGTTCTTCAAAATTCACTGTAGCATAGTCTAATAGATCTTCATGTTTTTCCTTCATCTTGCGGGTAACTGACTCTACTTATTCTTTGAATTTCTATTGTTGGGGCAGTTGTGGAACCCTGGAGTCGGATCGGTTCCCCGGGCAGCGGAAATGGGTCTAACCCGTGAAAATCAAGCATGGATATAATTTTAAATTATTTAATGAAAAGCCCAACAGGTTTACACTTTTGTGATAAGGTGGCTAAATAACTTCAAATGATATGGGGCCCAAACATAAGGTGGCCCATCGTCACTTTGAAAACTTTTGGCCAATTATCATAAAATACAAACTCGTCCCAGTTTAAGTGGCCCAACAAGTTCGTATCATATGACGAGAAGCCCAAATGGATCCAAATGATAATGGGCCAAAACACAAGCATAGGGGGTAGCTTCTATAGGACAGATAACTATGGTTCTTATGTGGGCTTACAAGGGTATGGATAAGGCTCTCATCGATGAAGGGTTGCACACAACTAGGTATCCCCACTCAAGGGTTCGAGTGACCAAGTGAGCATGCATTTTTTATACCCTAGGGTACGTGCCAGGGAGTGATGGTTATCACCACATAACGATCCACCGCCTTGAGTGAAAGTGACTTCACGATACATGACGCCATCAGGGGTAAGAAGGGTATGCAAAATATATGAGACTTGGTTAACCAAAGCCAAAGCCACGAACACTACAAGGCATCATTTCGGGGCCGATTCTCTATCCCCAGTGGAGTCACCATCTGTAGAAGTGAAGCGGGGTTTATCGCCATGCCAATGATGTTCGGAAACCATGACACTGTTGGGCTCGCAGCCCGTGGAGAGTACAGATTAGCCCACGGGGGACTAAACCAGAGAATGAATGAGTCGCCACCCAGTGTGAACTAGGAAAGATTTTAGGCCGCACTCACCCCTCGCAAGGGAAGACCTCAAACCATTGGGTTCGGAATGGTCTCGTACTTATCCTAGTATAATGTACGGGTTCACACAATGGTATAGTCAAGTCTTAATACAATTCATGCATAAAAGCAAATAAAAAATATAATAACACACCCAACCAAAAATAATAATCACAATAACATAGTTCCAAAAGCATATTAAATTAAGAAATACGAGATACGACAACGAAAATCATAATAAAAAATCAAAAGCAGGAAAAGCGTCAATAATACATGTAACGAATATGGGAAGTAACAATGCTAAGGTGGGAAAAACATGCAATAGTACCAATAACGATGTCAACACGCATAATGAAAAATGAATAACTAAAGAGGTAAAAAGAAATGCATAAAGTATAAAGAAAGAGGTCGACGTATATATGAGTATTTCCCAAGTGGCACGTGGAGTTGTATCCCAAGTACAAACCGCATTATTGTCCATTCAGATTCAGCTATGAAATTTACGTCTGAGTTTCCATCCGATATACCGCAAGGGATAATAACACACATAATCATCAATGCAACGTAAACGGACAAAAAAATAGACGTGAAATAATATAACAATGCATATATGTATAATCATCAACGTGAACAAACATAAACAAAATAAATGCGAAATAATAAAATAACAATAAAAGTGAATAAATAGATAAAAAAATAAATAACAAAATACCGAAGATGAAATATGGCCAGAGATTTGGCCATTTTTTATGAAGGGCTTCGCATACCCGGCTGGATGTATTTCACGTCTAGCCAGGCATGCAGCGTCCAGAATTAAAAAAATTAGATACGGTAAGGGTACCCTCAGGTCTTACCTTTTAAGTTTCTTTCTTGGAAGTGCGTTAGGTCGTCGCTGGAAGGATCGAAGCTTGGTTTCAAGGTTTGGTTCGCTGCTTTTTGTTGCTGGTTCGCAGTTTCTGGTTGCTGGTTCACTATTTTTGGATGTTGGTTTGCTATTTCTTGCTACTGGTTCGCTGTTTCTGCTTCTCACCGCTGGTTGTTTTGCTTGCTATTTCTGCTTCACGCCGCTGGTTGCCTTGTTCGTTGTTTCTGCTTCACGCCGCTGGTTTTGTTCTGGCTTCTTCACGCTACTGTTCATATCCAGCTCTCTGTGTCATACTGCTGTTCACGTCCAGGTCTATGCGTCACGCTGCTGGTTCACTACTTCCACGCTGCTTTTATGATGACTTGGTCACCTTTCTAATGATTTGAAGGGATCTCCAAATAGGGAAACAAATCATGTTTATTTGGGAAATATATTATCAAATTATTTTGGGAATAAAATCTTATAAATTTAGTGATGAGGATATCTCAAATTTTATTAATTGGTAAGGATGGGATCCCAAAATCTCATTAAATTGGAAAGTGTTGATGCTCTCATAACTAAGGAGATTTTATCGTATTTGGGAAGATTATGCATTGACCGATTGCATGGATTACATGGGCTGCATGGACCGATTGCAAAGGCAGATGCCTGTCCAAAGCTAAGGTTTGAAACTGAGGCTGACTGAGCGAATTCGAGGCTGGCTAGTGAGTTCGAATCCGATGAGGTGCTAATTTTGGAGGTTTTCCTTCCTTCTGGCATTCATTTTTCGCAACTTCCACAACTTTTCAGGTAGTGCCTCCATACGAGGCTCATCATCGGGCTCATGCAAAAATACTATGTCTACAATAATTATATTAATTAATTATTTAGATATTTAAATGTTAAATATTTAAATAATTAAATGATATCTATAATTTATAATCGTTATGTTATATGGCTAATTATTATTGATACATGTGGCATGTTTTAATTAAGCTTTAAGTGTGCAAATTTGATTTGTCAAAGTTAAAGCTTATCTTATCTTATCTTATCTTTAATTTAATGAAATTAAATTGTCAAAATGACTATAATACCCCTAAATGTCGGTTTTGGCAATTTTTAAAGTAAAAAATTTTCATTTTTCCCTTCTAATGGCTCCATGGCCGAAAAACTCCTCCATATAGCTCCCAAATTATATTTGATGATTCAACAAGGAAGAAATTGAAGAAAGATCAAGAAAATCTTAAGGAAATTTGAAGATTAAAAAGGTAATCTTTAATATTCTTGAGTTTAGAAAATTAGTTTCTTGTTCTTGAGATACTAGAATAGTTCTAAGGTTTACTTACTTCTTATAATTTGGGGCTTTTGGATTTGGAGGATGGAATTGGAGGCTTAATGCATGTGTGAAATTGATTTGAATGATATTATTGTAATATTTGTTCAATTTGATCATTTGATGATATTTTGCCATTCTAGAGTGTTATGACCACTCTTGTAATGCCTAGAATTGTTCTTGGGTGCTTCATTGGTGGTGGCTTGGATTGGTGTTATGATTAATTGGATTAATATTGAGAAAATTGGATTAAAGCATGAAAAATTGACATTTTTGGTTTCTGATAAGATCTGGAAATTCTGGGTTTATGATGATGAAAATGATGTCATATAAATGTATTGGATGTGTTTTGGGTGTTGGAACAATTTCCGGAAATTATTTTGGAGTTAAAATGAGCGAAAAAGGTGAAAAACGGTGTTACCGGGTGACAGCTACCCAAACATTGAATTAGTCACTGTTCCAGCAGCCCATGGACTGCCCTAGCACTATTGGGGCTGACCTGGGTAGCCCTCATGTGCATTGGGTAGTCGGTTCGGTCAAAACGCGTTTTATGCCATTTTACGGAAAAATGTTTTCATAAAAGTTTCGCGACGTTCCTTAACTATTTATGTCGTTATTTGATATCAAATAAATATGTTAAGGTGAAATATGAATAATTATTCATATTGGATATTGAATAATTTATTCGGTAATTTAAAAAATTTTAAAATTACGATTTCACCAGAGCCGCGAGCTTCAGCTGCGCCCGTGCTAAATCCCCAACAAAAATGGTATCAGAGCAAGTCTGATCCTTCATCCATTACATTTGTCATGCTTGATAAATGATATATAATCCAATTTTGATGTTTTCACATGCATGTAATTTAGATATTTCTTGACTTTTCGGTTCTACGCTAACGGGAAACGTTACGGAAATTTAATCGTTAAGTTAAGTTATGTTTTCTAAGGTAAAATTGAACTGTTTAGAAGTTGATCTAGATTATATTCTGCATTTGATGTGGAACAAAGCTTTCTTGTGGAATATCCCCGCTTAAATAAGGTAGTAAAGTGACATGTATTGGATGCATGTTTCTTGGTTCGTCTTGTCAATATGGTTTATGGGTATCTTTCTATGGCTACATCCGAGAAAGTGCCAAAGCAGAGAGGGTGTAGTTGATAGAATTTTATCCATGCCGAATGTATATTTGATACTAGACAAATTCAAGTGAAAGTGGAAATCCTGAATGTGCCAAAGCTGTCAGGACTACATCGATAGCTTGAGTTTGTCATTGGTTAGTGAAGCCTTGATACGCCTCCTTGTGAACGTGCCAAAGCTGTCATAATGAGAAACAGTCAGGAGTAAAACCAAGAGTCACAGTGAGTGTGATTGGCAATGAGTTTTCTACCTAATGAATATACGTAGGCGAGATCGTGCCAAAGCCGTGAGTCGAAATATGTCCATGGGGTCTTATTCTCACTATAGAATTTGATTTAATTATTGAATTCTCATTTTCCATTGGGGATTACTGTATTACGTAAAGTAGTGGGAGACACTGTTGGTTAAAAAAAATCCATAACTAAAGCAGTGTGTAATATTATGGAAATTACCGCTTGTTTGTTTTCCTTTATTCTATATTATTAATAGAATTATACTTCTAATCCATTGCATGCATATCATTTGAATATGTTTTTTTACTTTACTTTTGGTTGCGTATTTCTAGAATAGGTTCTATAATGTAAATAGACTCAGATATTGTTAGATTAGTCAAAACCATCGGGAATTATTGTTTCAATTTTCTTGAAAATCAAGATGGTTAGTGACTTAGTTACTAAGTCACGATAGGTAATCTAAATAGATATATGTTTTAGGATATAATTGTCTAGAGAGAATAGTTTCTTGTGCGGTAAGAATTGACGTGAATTAGTTCATGTCTCGAGATTCTTGACTGGCATTAGGAAAACTCAATTAGGTATTTGTTTATCTTATAATGACATTTCTTGGCTTTAGTGACTTTTAGAAGTCATGTGTTTGACACAGTTTGCTAATCAATTATTTAAAGAAATGAGATGTGTATAGTTGTGTATAGGAAATATCAATTTTCACAATACAATAACTATAGGTATTGGATATCGGATCTCCCGTCTAGTTATTTAAAATATTGTTTAATGATTGTTTTGATATTTGATATCAGAACTTGCGACTATTGGATAGTTACTTGTTCTTTATAAACAATTGTTATTTGTTACATATTTTAATATGACTAGTAGTGTCATTGATGAAGAGATAAACATTAAGAAAAATATTCGGTTAACTAAATAACTTAGAACAGTTCTTTATGAGATTTTATCACATAAGCATTAGATACTTATTCCGTTTGGTAAAGGATGGTCTGATACAAGATCACACCATATATCCTTGTCCATTTAATGAATATTGTATTCAGGATGTGATTAAATCTTATTTAACCAATAATCGTCATTGGACCATAGATTTATTAAACTAATACATTGGATGTATGTAGTTTAATGAATTATAAATTACCTAGGATAGTTTTCTTTACTTCGTAACTTAGTTAATGAATTGTCATGACTTAGTTACATGTTTTTAAAAGAATATATATTGAACGTCTTGAATGGTTCGAGAAATTTCAATATGTTTCTGATGAAACGCGGATAGAATGTTTTGAATGGTTCAAAGATATTCTATTTGAAGTGTTGAAAACTATATTTTAAAATTCATCGTGAGTCTTTGAATTGTTCAAAGATGTTTGATATGATCAAACATATGAATTTATGGCAATTAGTTCTAAAGTTATTTAATGAATATGATTATTACTCAATATTATTCTTCTACGATTCAATCGTGATGGAATTGGTCAGTGGGAGAAATCGAATCTTATATGATTTGATTCATTTGATATTGAGTGTTACCGAATTAGTTTTCAATACTTTTGGGGTTATGCTCCGGTTACACTAATTCATCATTTTAATTATTATTCCATTAGTTTCTACAGTTATGTATATGATATGTATAAGTAGAAAATTCGAATCTTAAAAGGTTTGAGATTTGAATCTTTCTTTTATATAATGGTTATATAATTAAAAGTATTTGCGCCTTGGAGGTACAAGTAAAAGTTTATCATTTATTCTATTTAATAAAATATTGTATTCTATTTGATAAAATATCTTTTATATGATCTCGAGTAATAAAATTATTTTATTACTTGGTGTGTAACATCGGATGTTGACAATTGTAGAAAAGACTTGACTTATTGAAGTCAAATGTGAGAGCGATAAACTGCAAATGGAACTACATAATTAATTAGATGAAATGACCCTACGATATCTTCCGTATAAGTTTAATAGGATGTTAGAATCATTTACAAAGTATTTGATACTTAATGGTTCTGATGTTTTCTTATCGAAGAAAATTATCCTGTAACTTGTAGTAGGAGCGATATTTGATATCGATTTCGGAAGTTAGAATTAAATAATAGATTTAAGATTGTTCGTAGCTTACTACAATCAAGTTTTGAACTTGATTGAGTTTTAGTTATGAATTATTCATAAAATGTGCAAATTGTTTGCGCAACAAAATCAAAGTGAGCTTGATAAAGGTTTGACATTTATAGTATGACAGTGAGAAAAGTTATACTCAGTAATCTATTATAGATTCTGAGAAAACTTGTCTCCAGTCGCACTAATTGAACAATTAAAGAACTGTTGGTTAATGTTGATATTAAACTATGTATTTTGGCTAAAGAATGCAAAGTGGCGTTCCTGAAAGGTGTAGGAGCGAAGCGGGGTTTACCGCTATGCCTATGATGTTCGGCGACCATGACATTGTTGGGCTCATAGCCTGTAGAGAGTACGGAGTAGCCCGCGTGGGACTAAACCGGAGAATAAATGAGTCGCCACTCAGTGTGAACTGGGAAAAGATTTAAGGCCGCAATCACCCTTCGCAAGGGAAGACCTCAAACTGTTGGGTTCGGAATGGTCTTTAACTTATGCCAGTATAATGGACGGGTTCACACAATGGTATAGCCAAGTCTTATACAATTCATGCAAGATAATTCAAATAAACACACAAATTTGCACACCCATAAACATTAATATAAATAAAAGCAAATTAAATTAAGAAATATAAGGTACAATAACAAGAATCATAATAATCAAAAGCAAATAAAGTGTCAATAAATAAATAGTAAACAAAAGGGGGGTCAATCATGCATATATGGGTATTTCCCAAGTAGTACGTGGAGTTATATCCCAAGTACAGACCGCACTACCGTCCATTCGGATTCAGCTATGGAATTTATGTCTGGGTTTCCATCCGATATACCACAAGGGATAATACCACACATAATCATTAATGCAATGTAAATAAAAAATAGACATGAAATAACATAATAATGCATATGCGGATAGTGAATAAATAAAATAAAGGCGAAATAATAACGATAAATAGACAAAAAGATAAATAACGAAACTAAATGTGAAATAATAAAATGACAATGAAAGCGAATAAATAAATAAAAAGATAAATAACACTAAATAGATAAAAATAAATAAATAACAAAATGCCGAAGGAGAAAAAATAACGTGACAATAAATATAGTAAAGGGTGCCCTCAGGTCTTACCTTTTAAGTTGCTTTCTCGGAAGTGCGTTAGGCCTTCGCCGGAAGGATTGCTGGTTCACTGTTTCTGGTTGCTGATTCACTTTTTTTGCTTACTGTTTTGCTGCTTTCTGGTTGTTGTTTTGGGTTGTTTTTGGGCTGCTATTTTGGTTGTTTTTGGCTGCTATTTTGGTTGTTTTGGCTGCTATTTTGGTTGCTGTTTTCATAATTTTGGGGCTGCTGTTTTTGGTGATTTGGGCTGCTGTTTTTGGTTGTATTTTTGGTGTTTTAGGGTTGTGTTTCTCTGTAATTTACTGGTTGTTTCTTGCAGTTTTTTTGTCTATTTCTGTTTCGGTAATGCTGCTAGTTTTTGTTGTTTATTTTTCGGTAATGGGCTGGTTTTGGTGGATGGTCGTTTGTTCACTGTTTTTTTTATTATTTCACGGTGATTTGCTGGCTTTGGTGGGTTGGTTGTTTGTTCACTATTTTGGTGGTTTGTGTTTGGTTGTTTGGTGTTTCGGTTGGTTGGCTTTTGTTGGTTTGTGTTTGGTTGTTTGGTGATTCGGTTGGTTGGCTTTTGTTGGTTTGTTTGGTTGGTGCCGTGAAAGATGAAGAAGAAAAACTCCTATAGTTTTTTAGTTCAAATTGCCGTCCAAGTGTAGCCTCCTTTGCAAGTTTGGTGATTGCTCATTTTTATAATGACAAGGGATCTCCAAATCATGGAAATAAATCACATTGATTTGGGGGAATATATTATTATGGGATACAATCTCTTGTTAAATTGGATGGGATCCCCAAGATCTCACTAAATGGGAAAGTGATTTGAGGAGATTTTATCATGTGTTTAGCATGGGATTTCAAATCTTTGTTTATTTAGAAAGTGTTGATGAGGGAATTTGAGCATGTGTTTTGCATGGGGTTTTCTTCTTTTGGGCGTGAATGGTGTCTTTTTGGGCCTTGGGCGTGTGCTGCATGGGCTTTGTGTGGTGTTTGGCGTGGGCATGGATTGTATGGGCTTTCATGGGTTGCAGAGGTTTTGGGCCGAGGCTAAGGTTTGAAACAGAAACTGACTGAGCAAATCCGAGGCTGGCTAGTGAGTCTGAATCCAATGAGGTGCTAATTTTGGAGTTTTTCCTTCCGGCATTCGTTTCCCGTGACTTCCATAAATTTTCAGGTAGTGCCTCCATACGAGGCTCATCATTGGGCTCATGCAAAAGTGCAGTGTCTACAGTCGCCCCCACTTTGATGGGGCTTGTGCAGTGTGTGACAGTGACAACCCTATCAAAGTCATGCATGCATTTTTATTTACCTGGTTCATCAGCCGTTGTCGGACTTACCTGTTGTTTCGTTGCTTTTGTGAGATGCTTCGATCTCTGGAATTCATTCCCAAACTAAGTTTAGTTGATGGCGAGGTGCTTCGACCCCTGGGCTTCATTCCCGAACCGTGCTGAGTGTGAGATGGTTCATTCCCGAACCGTTCCTAGTATGAGATGCTTCGATCTTTGAGCTTCATTCCCAAACTCAGTTGAGTTGATGGCGAGGTGCTTCGACCTCTGGGCTTCATTCCCAAACCATCCTGGGTGTGAGATGCTTCGATCTCTGGGATTTGTTCCCGAACTAACGGCGAGGTGCTTGGACCTCTGGGCTTCATTCCCAAACCGTGCTGGGTGTGAGATGGTTCATTCCCAAACCGTTCCTAGTGTGAGATGCTTCGATCTCTGAGGCGCTTCGACCTCTGGGATTCATTCCCGAATCCATTCTAAGTGTGAGATGGTTCATTCCCGAACAGTTCCTAATGTGAGATACTTCGATCTCTGAGCTTTATTTCCGAACTGTGTTGAGTTGATGCCGAGGTGCTTCGACCCCTAGGCTTCATTCCCGAACCACTGGGTGTGAGATTCTTTGATCTCTGGGATTTATTCCCGAACTGTACTGAGTTAATGGCAAGGTGTTTCGACCTCTGGGCTTCATTCCCGAACCATCGGGTGTGAGATGCTTCGATCTCTGGGCTTTATTCCTAAACTGAATGGGTGATGGAATTTTGGTCCATCTGTGTGACTCTTCGATCCACATGGTAGTTTTTTCTATGATGATTTGGTGTTTCGACCTCTGGATTCATTCCCAAACTGTTGATAATGTGGGCCTCGCCCCCTAGGATTCATTCCTAAACTGTCGATAATGTGGGCCTCGACCCTGGGATTCATTCTCAAAACTGTTGATAATGTGGGCCTCGACCCTGGGATTCATTCCCAAAACTATTGATAATGTGGGTCTCGACCCCGGAATTCATTCCCAAAACTGTTGATAATGTGGGCCTCGACCCCGGGATTTATTCCCAAAACTGTTGATAATGTCGGCCTCGACCCTAGGATTCATCCCCAAAACTATTGATAATGTGGGCCTCGACCCTGTGAATCATTCCCGAGGAGTTGCTTGTCCTCATTCCCGAGGTTATTCTCCATTCCCATAGTGCATTCCCGGCTTTTTTGTCCTCATTCCCGAGGAGTTGCTTGTTCTCATTCCCGAGGTTGTTCTCCATTCGTGGAGTTGTTCTCCATTCCCAGAGTGTCATTCCCGGCTTGGTCGTCCTCACCGCTTTTCTTTTTCTTCAAAGCTTGCGAACGCAAAATTATATGTATGGGACATGTATGCATGTATGCATGGATGCATTCCTTATTCTGATGGGTTTTCTTTGTCCTATTGGCTTGATGTCATCATGGGTTAGGCCTTCCTCGCGCTAGAGGGTTTTCTTCACCCCTTTAGGAATCCTTTTGGCCTTTGGTGCCCCTTTGCTTGTAAAAATCTTTGGTCGCCCCTTTGCCTGCTTACAGTTTCTTCCTGTCAATTCTACTCTGGTTATTGCTCAGTTCTCTTTGGTCTCATGGCTCAAGATCACGTTGTGTCCTTGTTCGCAGGGTGGTAGACTGGTCACCCCCAGACCGGGCTCAGCTTTCTGCTCTTTGCAACCTGCACCGGGTCAAGGTGGAAAGCGACCTCATCCTTTTGAGATCATATCTTCTGATTCTCATGTTTCTAAATGTGCCTTCTCCCTGAAATTGGACTCCATTATCCGTCACTATGTGATGTGGAATTCTGTATCGACATACTATATTACGGGCTATGAAATAGTCCCAATAGTTACACATATTATTGTCCTCAAAGAATGCCCAGTAATGAAACCAGAGAACCTTCAAAACACTCAATGCAACTCAAATCCAAGTCTTTGAATAAATCTTTTAAGCCAGACTCACAGTGTGTGTGTGTGTGTGCAAAGGTTCATTTACAGTTTGGTTCCTAGGTAAGCCAACTCAATGATTTCATTTCAAAAATTGAGATCGATGGGTCAAACCAACCTAGATATCTCAATTATGTTTTGCAATTGATTTTTATGTGCTCAATATGGTATGATTTTCTTTTTTCTTTTCTTTTGTCTCTTTTTTTTTCAACACACCCACCCTTTACGGTAGCATTTCTCCTCATGGTAGTCCTAATACTCGCCCATGTGTAGCTTTACGCTTATCGGTTATAGGTCGTTTAATTTTTTCTTTAGAGACTTTTCTTTTTATTTTCAAACATACCACATGTCATAACACAAGCAAATCAGGATAGACATCTAAGGAAACGGTCATTCATCGACCTGCAATTTCTTCAACTAGTCACTTTGCCATCTACTCAGGTTTTCACTGCTAAAAACCTATAATTAAGTGCTTACGAGTCTAACATAGATCAACTACTCAAAGTATCATATAAAAGTACATCAATGACTTATCGTTTCTAAGATTTCACCCTAAAGTAAATAATTTCATCATTGGACTTATGCTTAACTATTAAGGACTAAAAATAAATAATTGTTTTTTGGCTGAAAGCCCCCCAATGGTCTTTTTATTCTGGCTGTAAAATTTTTTGTTCTCACTGTACGAGGTACTGTCAGACTGGCCATAGCATTGGTCAAAGCTTGTAGTTGCTCGATAATTTTGGTGATGTTGGTCTCCAATTGATCCATGCGAGAACCTTTACTAAATGACGCATCCATGCTTGCTAACCTCCTCTTGACAAGTCTTCATTCTTCTCTAACCCAACGGATGTCTATGTTGGCTTTTAGACAAAAGGGGTTAACATGATGCATGTATGCGTGCGATGCATGAGATGCATGTGGTTAACAAAACAACATTTACCCTTCCGACCTTATTCCTCCCACACTCGTGGTAAGTCCATTTTTGTCCTAGGTACGGCTCATTTTATGCACCAATGTGGGGTACACAAAATCATTTTCTCCTACGCTACAGAGGTGAACCCTGGCTACCTCAGTCCCTTTTCATTAGTAAAAGACAAAGGCCGCCCATTTGCAAGATTGACTAAGCCTATTATGGGGATCGTGTCATTGTCTAGAAACAACGAATTGGGCCCTCGGTAATCATGGTTGTGGGGATGGACTTGGAGCTATCCAAAAGTATACAAATATGCTATAACAAGGCGTACCCTTCCTGGATGAAAGCCAATGCGGATATCGGACTCATGCATTTGGCACATTCGGATCATGTTTGGACCTTCTAATCCCATCAAGGTTTTCATACAAGTTGGCCCGTTATCATTTTAAAGTGTTCAATCAGATTATCGTGAGGTGTAAACTTGTCCCAGTTGAAAAGGCCCACTTCAAATGATAGGGGGCCCAAACACAAGGTGGCCCATCGTCATTTTGAGAACTTTTGGCCCAATCATCATAATATACAAACTCGTCCCAATTTAAGTGGCCCAACAAGTTCGTATCCTATGACGAGAGGCCCAAATGGATCCAAATGATAATGGTCCCAAACACAAGCATATGGGGTAGCTTCGATAGGACATATAACTATGGTTTACGTGTGGGCTTACAAGGGTATGGATAAAGGCTCTCATCGGCGAAGGGTTGCCCACAAGTAGGTCTCCACACTCATTGGTTCGAGCGACCAAGTGAGCGCGCCTTTTTTATACCCTAGGGCATGTGCCAACGAGTGATAGTTATCATCACATAACGATCTGCTGCCTTGAGTGAAAGCGACTTCACGATACATGACGCCATCGGGGTAAGAAGGGTATGCAAAATATATGAGACTTGGGTAGCCAAAGCCAAAGCCACGGACACTATAAGGCATTATTTCGGGGTTGATTCTCTATACCCAATGGAGTCGCCATCTGTAGGAGCGAAGCGGGGATTACCGCTATGCCTATGATGTTCGGGGACCACGATACTGTTGGGCTCACAGCCTATAGAGAGTACGGAGTAGCCCGTGGGGGACTAAACGGAGAATAAAGGAGTCGCCACCCAGTATGAACTGGGAAAAGATTTAAGGCCACACTCACCCCTTGCAAGGGAAGACCTCAAACTGTTGGGTTCAGAATGGTCCATTACTTATGCTAGTATAATAGACGGGTTCACACAATGGTATAGCCAAGTCTTATGCAGTTCATGCAAGATAATTCAAATAAACACATAAATTTACACACCTATAAACATTAATATAATTAAAAGCAAATGAAATTAAGAAATACGAGGTACGATAACAAGAATCATAATAATCAAAAGCAAATAAAGCGTCAATAAATAAATAGTAAACAAAGGGGGGGTCAATCATGCATATATGGGTATTTCCCAAGTGGTACGTTGAGTTGTATCCCAAGTACAGACCGCACTACCGTCCATTCGGATTCGGCTACGTAATTTATGTCTGGGTTTCCATTCTATATACCACAAGGGATAATACCATACATAATCATTAATGCAATGTAAATAAAAAATAGACATGAAATAATATAATAATGCATATGTGGATAGTGAACAAATAAAATAAAGGTGAAATAATAACGATAAATAGACAAAAAGATAAATAATGAAACTAAACACAAAATAATAAAATGACAATGAAAGTGAATAAATAAATAAAAAGATAAAT
>SKCR01001498.1:0-35435 GCA_019454045.1 Zanthoxylum bungeanum
GTTCATGAGATTGTCGTGTGTTATTGTGTTCTTTCCGTTGTAATGACTTACTTTTCAAGCATGCAAACTTAGACAAGGATTTACTTTGATATATACGAACTAGATCTAAGTTATCTGTGAGCATATATGTTGCGTAGATTCGGTTAGGTTATTGCATAAATCATATCGTTACAAGTGACATAAGTAAGGGACTATTCCGAACCCAACGGTTTGAGGTCTTCCCTTGCGAGGGGTGGGTGCGGCCTTAAACCATATTTTCCCGATTCACACCTGGTGGCGACTCCATGTTATTTCTCCGGTTTAGTTCCCCGCGAGCTATTTCGTACTCCCAACTAGGCCGCGAGCCTAGAACAGCAAGCGTCGCCGATTTTTGTGTCATACACTAGCAAAATTACTATTAAAGTCACTCGCGAATTAATTCTAAATTAATTAGTTTGCCATAATTAAAATCCAATTTTAATTCCGTTATGAAATCTAATTTCATTTAATAAATCGAATATATTATTTTAATCGATTAATTCCAAATTAATCGTTCTTTCTCTTTAATTGAATTTTATCCCAGATAAATTTCACCGTAATTAATCCTAGATTAATTCTCTCTCTTTTCTAATTAATCCCAGATTAATTATGTTCAAGTCATACGTCATCGGTGAATCTTCGGGAAGCGACCCATGAGATCCATGGATATATTGGCAGTAAATCCGGTTTTTGGACTATCCGAATACGTGCGTACCCCGTACCATATTTTTATTGATTTACAAGACATGGTTGGCTTCTAGCAAAGCACCTGCCTACCCAATTCTCCAGAAATATTCTTTGAGGAATATATAATCTATGTCAGGCGTAGTATACATAGTATTGCGTATTACGATCCAGTATCGATATCACATGTTAGGCCTAAGGCTGGAATTGTGTCTGCCCCATACGAAGCATATATCGGATCTCTGGTAACTAGTCTCTATAATCAGTTAATCATGACCTAGTCATATTATCCCGATGACTGCAGTACTTAAGAGTACTAGTTCTATATCTTACGTGATAATCATCTCCATATGACTGGAGTGATACTTCCATCTTGACATCACACCCAATACACTATGATTCTCAATATACCTAGAAGAGGCGTACACGGAACCTGTTAAAGCCCCGGACGACCAAAAGCAAAGTATACTGATTGTTGCAAGTATTAGCGATGCAAGTCTCAGGTTAATACCAAATACACCTACCCTGATTCAGATTCCCATAGACACATAGTCATACTACCAATGGGATTCTGAGTGGTCTATCTAGAGCGAAGCTGTTCCCGTACCGTCGGTGAACACAACCTCCTATCACACTTGCATAAGTATCCAATACTTAAATATATGAGAACTATGTCGTTAAGCTTCCATAACGCTCACAAGTGTAATACTAGCCTATTATGCATTATCGATGTCCAGTCTCGATAATACTACGACTAGGAATATTTAATGATTAAACCTTTCATGGATTAATACTGTCTCATATATTATTAATTTTGTACTAATCATATGTACTTTTATCATTTATATATACAAGTAATCCAATTACAAATGATAAAAAAAGTAATTTTCTTTATCACATAGTTAATTTGTACAAGAACATCATGTTCATTACAAATAGTGATGCTTTGGTTCATAATTGTCCAACAATCTCCCACTTGGCCTATAGCCAATCACTCAAGTGTCCAACACCTGAACTATGTACGGGTCGCTCATACTTATTAATCCGGTACTAATCATATGGACTTTTATCATTTATGTATCTTGGTAATCCAATTACAAATGATAAAAGAGCAATTTCCTTTGTTACATAGTTAATTTGTACACCAACGCCATGTTCTGTACAAATAGCGATGCTATGGGTCATAATTGTCCAACACTAAGGAAGGCTTCTGCCAGTATTTTCGAATCATCTTTCACCTTCTCTTCCAGGCTGTGGTACCACTCCACGGGTGTTCATTCAAATGACATTCTAAATATTTTCAAAACTTGACGTTCATAGAGTTCAACGACACACATAAAAAATATATATTGTTAAAGATGGGCTTTTAGGTCTCCACTCTCTTTGAATTTTTTCATATCAAGCATCTTAAACTCGACAATGAGCTATTTTTTGAAAGCCATTGCACTATAATCTAAGAGGTCTTCATATTTATCCTTCATCTTTTAAGTAATTGACTCCATTTGTTCTTTTAACTTTTGTAGCTCAGGGTTGGCCTATCTCTTGGCTGTTCTACTTGTAGCATAGTCCGCCATATCATCTCTATATAAGTCAAGAACTTCCTCCCCTCTACTTTTGGGCTCTTCACTCCTCTTTTCACTGGACTCAGCCCTCGTCACTTGAGGTGTTGGTTGAATTACCATCAAGTTGGTAAGGATATTAAGCACAGTCTGCAGCTGTTCTGTCATCTTATTCACGGTGGTTTCCAACTTATCTATATGGGAAGCGTCGTTGTTGGCCATTTCTGTGATGTTTGATCTGTTGACTAGTCTTTCGTTCTCCCTAACCCAACGCTCCACTATGATGGCTACAATCATAAAGGGTTGGCATGAGATGCATGATATGTATGAATGCATGAGATACATGGAATGCAAGATTGTTCACACGATAGCATATATCATTCCAACCTTATCTCTCATCAACATGTGGTAAGTCCAATATCTTCTATAGGTTTGGGTTAGCTCCTACACCAACGATGGTACATGAGCTCATTCTCTCATATGCTAAAAGGTGAACCTTGGCTATCTCGGTTATTTTCCATTGTTAAAGGACAACAGCTATCCATTTACAACATGACTATGCCTAATATGGGAATTATGCCATTGTCCTAAAGCGATGAATTGGGCCTTTGGTAATCATGGTTATTTTAGGTTGGGCTCGAAAGCATTTAAGTATGCTTAAATAGGCCCAAAATAAGGCATGCCATTTCCTTGGATGAAAGCCAAGTATAGGCATCAGACTTGTGCTTTTGACACCTAATCATTCTAAGTCCAATAAGGATTGCATATAAGGTGGCCCATGAACATTTCAAGGCATGCATCCCAATAATCATGGAAAGTGAACTTGTCCTACTTGAAAAGGCCCAACAATTATTTCGTTTTCAAATGATTAGGGCCCACACACAAGTATTAGGTAGGCTCATTCCTAGGAAAAAAAACTATTGGCTTCCATGTGGGCTTAATATGGTAAAACTTAGGCTCTCAATGGCGAATGGTTATCCGCAACTAGGTCTCCCTACTCAAGGGTTCGAACGACCAATGAATGCGCCTTTTTTATACCTCGAGGGTAAATGCCAATGAGTGATGGGTATCATCAAGCAGCGATCCACCACCTTGAGTGAAAATAATTTCTCAATAAATGATGCAATCGAGGCTTGGAGGGTATGCAAAATAATGAAGACATGGTTATCCTTAATCTCACCATATATACTACAAGGTATTTTTTCGAGGCCATGTTCTCTATCCCTAGTGGAGTCGCCATTTGTAGAAGTAAATCGGGGTTTACCGCTACGTCTATGACGTCAGCGACTATGACATTGTTGAGCTCGTAACTCATAAAGAGTACAATTAGCCAACGGGGGAGTAATTGGAGAATTAAGGATTCACCACCCAATATAAGACACTGGAAATGATTTAAGGCCATACTACACCCCTCGTAAGGTCGATAATAAATCTGTTTGGGTTCGGAACGGTCCATTACTTATGCCGATATAGTATCAAGATTTCAAAAGAGATATCATCATATCTTAATGAAAGTATCATGTAAAGCTATTTAAACATTCAAAAGCATAATCATGGAATAAAGACAACAAATAAAGCGATAATAATGGAATTCACTAGATTTGGTCGGACATAGTCATGTCTGGCCGGAAGCAAATTCAATTACTTATATCTGGTCGGACTCACTGAAAGTCTGGCCAGAGATACCATGCAATCTAGAATCATAAAGCATATGTAATAATGAGAAAAACATAAAGAATAGGAAAAATGAATAAACAGGTAGTAATCATACTAAATAATAATAAAAAAAAAAAGACATGGTGGATAAGGGAAATAAAGAGGTTATGTTTCCCTTGGTACGTGGCGTTGTTTTCCACGTACAGACCACACTACCGTTCATTCAGTTCAGACATAAAATTTATATATGGGTTTCCATCATATAAACTGTGGGAAAGCATATTGTCGGATGTAGCCTTACATACGGCCGGAGTTAATATATGACTTGGTATGTCCGGTCGAACATACAGTATGTCCTATCGGAGATACTGTATCAAAACAGTAAATGCAGAACTAAGTGATAAGGGCCCTCGGGTCCTACTTTGGGTGTATCTCGGCTCCGAGAACACGTCTGAGAGTTTTGGCTGGTCCTTGACTTTATCTACTAGAGATAGACTTAAAGGACTTTCGATTTTTGTTTGGTTGTTAGGTGCGTGTGTTTCACTGATTTATGGCAAATGATCAGTTAGAAGCTTCAGAATTTGGATCCAAAAAGAGTACATTTGGTTTGTGTAAAGATTTTCTTTTATAGTGAAAGGTTTTGCAGTAAATGAGGAAACAATCTCTTTAATAAGGAAATTATTAATAAGGCAATTGGTAGTTATGGAAGGTGTTAATGTGGAAGAAAGATATTTGGAAAGTGTTTTAAGATGAAAAGGATTTGGGTTTATGGAAGTTGGCTAAGAATAAAAGGGATTGAGTCATTCTGTAAAACAAGAAACGCGATGCATGTCCAGCTGGATGTGTATATGTATTCAGCTAGAAGTGATGGTAATGTCCGGCCGGACTTAGAGGTTTATATCCGTCCGGATGTATATTATTTTTCTCTAGTATTAGACCATACAACCTTCCTTAACTTTCATGCAGTGCCTCTTCAAGAGACTCATCATCGGACTATGCAAAAATACAATGTCTATAAAATCTTTGGGCAAAGCAATCAATATCTTAGAGACATCAAATCCATGAGATCTAGTTTTGAAATATATCGAGTAGTAAGGATTTGACCTAACCATAATCTCATACTCGATAAGGAACATAAATATCGAAAGGAATTAGATAATATGCTCAAGGTGTATTCTAACAGGTTCATATGTTTTCTCACTTCATTCATCGACTAGGGGTCATGGCATGATGCTAGGCATTTACCTATGGTATGTAAGATATCATAGAGATGAAATATCAAAGAGTTAATATCATCCCACTACTACTCGATAATGAACCTAAGACAGTCGAACAAATACAGTTCTCGTCTATGTTACAAATTCAATGATATTTATTAAAAGTTAATAAATGATTATTTTGGCAATTAATATGAAAAATAGATTTTCAATGAAAATAAGATTTCCTAAAAGGAATAGGACATTCGAAATATTTTAGAAATAATAATCTGATTAATAAATTCGAAATATAAAATTTAGATTTTATTATATAAATAAATATTTCATATTTATATTAAATAAATTAAATTAAATTAAATTAAATTTTGATTAATAGTTAATTAAAATTAAATAAGTTAAAATTAATTAATAGTTAATTAATTATTGGTCCAAAATAATATTTAATCTATTGAGCCTTAATTTAGTGGGCTAACACCCTATTTAGTTAAGTCCTAATTTAGATTAAATAAGAAGTCTTATTTAGTTAAGTTTCCGAATTTAATTTGGGAAAGAATTTTAAAGAGGCCAAATTTGATTTGGAGAGATATTGGATTGCCTTTATTGTATTGGAATACAAATAAATCAGTCCCTAGTCTATTTAAAGAAGAAAAATTCGGCTAGAGCAAGAATTCATTTCCCTTGGCCGAAATTTGGTGTGCTCTCTCTCTTTGGTTGTTCCAAGTTTGCTCTAAGATTAATTCAAAGAAAGTTTAATTCCTTGATCTCTAATCTAAGACTTCAACATCCAAAAAAGAAAATTATTTTATTTGTTCTCAAAGTGGGAGCGATTTGTTCATAGAAGAGTTATAGTGTGCCAACTAGAGGTGCAACGCTTGGTGCACTACTACAAGGAAAAATTTAAGAAGGAAATTCAAGAAATGCTAAAGAAAGAAAAATACATTCAGGTATATTTTCTTATTACTGAATTTATTTATGTTGATAAATAAATATAAGTTCATGTTTGTTTAAATTAATTGAGATTAATTTATTAGCATAATTTATTTACATCAATAACGACATAACCATGATCCATAAAGTGGTTCTAGAAGAATATTTTAAATTCTAGTCACTTAAAATACTTCTGCGCTATCCTCAAAATCTTACAGTGGTATCAGATGCTTTGAGGTTATGTCGTTTTGATGAAAACGAATAAAAAATATATATTTGGGGATCTTATAAAGCACTGTTCCATTAGGCTATTATTTCATGTGGATAAAATTATTGATTATGGCTGAATTTTTTGTGGGGTTACTAGACATAGGGACTAACAACTCTGTAAAATTTCAAGTCAATCGGAATTTGAAAAGGTCGAATTTTTGGCCAAAACTCTAGCACACATAACTTGAAAAATATGTGGGAAGCTACTGGACACTCTGTGTCGCGACGCGCACCCCAGCGCTTCATGCCACGCGCTCGTGAGTAGTCTCCCCCTGTGTTTTCTACCGTAGTTACTAGTTTGCAAGATTCTAAAAGTTTTAGGGATTTACTATAAATATCCAAAAGTTCATGGGTCAAACTATAATTATTGAAATTACAAAATTTTACACAATTTCCAAAAATTAAATTTTGAGTAAAATTAGAATTCTTATTCTATTAAAATTCAATTTTCGAAAGATTCCTAATGGAAATTGAGTTGTTGCTAATTTTGAACTTAAGCTTCATTTTAGGAATTTAAACCCAAATTGGAGTTTTTAATTAAATTAAAACTCATTAATCAATTCACCAAAATAATCCTAATACAACTTTGATTAAATCTTCTAATAATTCATTATGATTAAAAATATTAATTGATAATTAATCAAAGAGTAATCTTTTCAAGATTAGTATAGCATTATACAAGTCAAGAAATTCTAAGACCTTATCGAACAAGGAGGTATTAAAGAGAACTCTGACACCAAGACGATAAGAGCCTAAGAAAGTAGGGACTTAAGTGGTCACGCCAGACTCTTCTCATCTTCGGGGAGTTTTCTTTAGTCATCAAGTTGTGAAAGCTGTCTTAAACCAAATGGAATAGTTTCATTAAATATTAATAAAAGATAAGGATCCCCTCTTCTAGAGTCAAACATAAAAGTTATGTGGTAAAGTGTGCTTGTGCATGATGTTTAATTAAAATATAAGATACAAAAACATCAAGACGCACTAAAAGAAAATATCTAAATCCATATAGAGATATGAATAATTAATTATTCCCCAAGATTAAATATAAAGTATTAACCTTCCAACACGATCAAGTAGCCCACTAAATATGTGTTGGCAATCCAAAAACCCATTAGGTGAGGGACCCTCATATGTTTAAGTACTATTTGACTTGGTCATCTATATAGCTTAATGATTAAAACCCAAAATTCATTAGGTAATGGGCAATCACATGTGTTACGTGACGAAAGTTGTTGGGCCTAACTTAACTAGTGAAGATGTCAAAGCCCATTAGGTGAGACATTGTTTGCTATAGGTGGAAGGGTCGAGCCTTGTATAGAGATACAAAACAAAAGGAGTTTCGACTCATTGAAGATGAAGTGCCAAAACCCATTAGGTGAGACATGACATTAATGGTGATAATTTGACATCCCACTAGAAATATATCCAATAATATTTCCGTCTACCACATAAAGGAGTGTGGAATTCGAATGAAATTAGTGGGAGCAATATTATTTAAAAGACCTTAAACTTCGGTAAGAACTTACTAAAAAATAACTAACAAACTTTTATTTTCAAAAGAGTACGTGATACAAAATGAATCATTTAGCCACAATACTTGACAAAGACAAACTCACTGGCCCAAATTTTCTGGATTGGCATCGTAAGCTCAAGATTGTCTTGGATTACAAACGTCTCTACTATATTCTCGATATGATAGATCATGATCCTATTGATGATGATTCCCCTCCTAAAAAGGTCGTTGCTTATCACAAGTAGAAAAATGATGAGCTCAATGTGAGAAGCTACATCAAAGCCTATATAAACTCAATTTTGCAAGAGTAATATGAAAGGTTTGACTCATCAGTGGAAATCATGGAACACCTGTAAGAGTTAAATGGTGAAAGTAGTGAAATTGTTATATACCATATTACTAGCAAGTTGTTCATGATGAAAATGAAGGATGAGACTCCCATCTCTGATCATGTGCTCAAAATAATCAATTTGATTGATCAAACAGATGCATTTGATCTAGGATTGACATTCACGGTTAAAGTATATTTGATCCTACAATCTCTTGCTCCCTCATTCAAGGGCTTCATATCCAGCTCCAACATGAAGAAGTTGATTAGATCAACTAGGTCACTTAGTGAGCTTCATGGCTCGTTAAAGACCTATGAAAAGACTGAAAATATCTTGAAGATTGAAGGTAATGAAAAAAGAACTGTTCTTATTGTCTCTGGTCTTCACAATGGCAAGAAAAATGGAAAGGGCAATAAACAAGCTCCCAAGAAAAATAAGCCCACTGGAGGCATATCGAAGAAATGAAAAGAAAAGCAGGCCCAAAATGAGTGCTTCCATTGCAAGAAGCAAGGATTGTAAAAGGAATTGTCCTTAGTACCTTGTGAGCTTGAAGAAGCTAAAAGAAGATACATCCTCATTATTTGTTATTGAAATGGTTCTTAGTATAAGTTTCTTATCTTATTCATGGATTTTAGATTTTGCTGCTATCTCACATATTTATATGTCCCAGCAGATTCTAAAGAGTAAAAGTTTACTCAAGGAATGTGAAGTGGTCCTCAAAGTTGGGAACACATAGCTTGTCTCAGCAATCACCTTGGGAACGTGTCATCTTTCTATGTCATCAAGACATTTAATTTTATTAGATAAAGTTTTACATTTTCCTAGTGCAATAAAGAACATTGTTTCCATTCCAGTTTTGACGAAATATAATTACGAATTTTATTTTATCAATGAGAAATATAATATTTTTTATTTGAATAAATTTGTTGGCATTGCACTAAATATAAATGGATTATATGTCTTGTAAATGAATGAGAATCATAACAATGAATTAAACGTGACAACAACAAAGCGGACAACAGATATTCCCAATTCAAAATTCCTTTGGCACTTAAGATTATGTCATATTGGAGATAAAATGATTCCACAATTGGAGAATGAAGACTTACTTCCTTCATTAGGCTTAGAGCCTTATCCAACTTGTGAATCATGTCTCAAATGAAAAATAACCAAATCACCTTTTATAGGACAAATGAAATAACCAAAGAAACCTTGGAACTTATACATACTGATGTATGTGGCCCACTTAGTATAGTGGCCAAATATGGTTTTCATTACTTTGTTACTTTCACTGACGATTATTTAAGATTTGGGTATTTGTACCTAATAAAACATAAGTCATATACTTTTGAAATTTTAGTGAGTATAAGAATGAAGTGGAAAACCAATTGGAAAAAAGTATCAAAAATCTACGATCTGATCGTGAAGGAGAATACTTAAGTGCCGAATTTCAAGATTATCTTAAAGATCATGGAATTATGCCACAGGTAATACCTTTTTATACACCTCAACATAATGGTGTCTCTGAAAGGAGACATCGTACCCTATTGGTTATGGTACGTTCCATGATGAACTTTGTTGACATACCAACGTCCTTTTGGGATATGTTCTCCAAACAGCTTTACATGTTCTAAATAGTGTTCCAACCAAATCTGATCCCAAGACCCCATATGAGATGTGGTATAAAAAGTGTCTTAACTTAGGATATTGAAGATTCGGAGTAATCCAGCTTATGTAAGGAAAGTCTTTACTGAAAAGATAGACTCAACATCTAAAAAAGGTCAATTCATAGGATATCACAATGATTCAATAGGATATTACTTCTACATTCCTTCTGATCACAAGATCGTGGTTAGTAGGAATGATATTTTCCTTGAGGATCGCATAGTTCAAGAATGAAGTACTGCAAAATAAGTAGACCTAGATGAAGAAGACTCTTATGAAGAGAATTTTGAAAATCAAATTGATTTATCTCAAAAGGAACCAGAATAAGTAGAACAATAAGCACCTCAAGAAACATAACCACTTCGTAGTTTAGTAAGGGAATCTCGCACTCCTTTGAGGTACACCCTATTCAATCAAGAAGATTTTGAATCATTCATAATTAGTGAAGCAGTTCATGTGGATGACCCCATAAAGAAGCAATATTGGACATTGACTCGTCTAGATGGCTTGAAGCTATGAATTCTTAAATAGAATTCATGTATTATAATCAATTATGGACACTTGTTGATCCTCCTGAAGGAATTAGCCTTATTGTGTGTAAATAGGTCTTCAAGAGAAAGATTGGAAATGATGGTAAAGTATAGACCTATAAGGCTATACTAGTGGAAAAAGGATATACTTAGAAACAAGGAATTGATTATGAGGAAACTTTTTCGCCAGTATCCATGCTAAAATCCATTAGAATTTTTTTAGCTATAACAACTTACTATGACTATGAGATTTGGCAAATGGATGTCAAAACGGCATCTTTAAATGGATTTCTTGAGGAAGAAATTTATATGAAATAGCCAGAATGTTTTACATCTAAAGGCGATAGTCATAAAATATACAAGCTGCAAAGATCAATATATGGTCTAAAACAAACATCTAGAAGTTGGAATCTATGATTTGATGATGTAATCAAAACTTTTGAATTCATAAAAAACGTAGATGAGCCATGTATTTACAAAAAGATCAATGGCATCACCATCTCATTCTTGATATTATATGGAGATGACATATTACTATTGGAAAATGATGTTATTATGATGATATCAGTCAAAGTTTGGTTATCCAAAATATTCTCAATTAAAGACTTGGGAGAAGCAACATGCATTCTTGGCATAAGAATCTATAAAGATTGATCTAGAAGAATGATTGGTTTATCCCAAAGTCTGTATATAGAAAATGTGCTTAAGAGATTAAACATATTGGACTCTAAGAGAGGTTTGTTGCCTTGTAAATATGAAATTCATCTATCTAGATCGATGAGTCCAAAGAAACCTCAAGAGAAAGCACACATGAGTCAAATACCATATGCATCTGCCATAGGTAGTCTCATGTATGTCATGCTATTTACAAGACCAGACATTACATTTTTTGTTAGTGTAACAATCAGATTTCAATATGATCTAATAAAAATTATTGGATAGCAATGAAGGCAATCCTCAAGTACTTAAGAAGGACTAAGAATATGATATTGACTTACGGATCACTAGAACTGGATGTATAAGGGTTTACGGACTCAAAATTTCAGACAAATACTGATGATTATATGTCGACCTGTAGATTCATTTTCTCATGTAATGGTGGAGCAATTATTTTAAAAGTGCCAAGCAATCCACAATTGCAGACTCCACTACTGAGGCAGAATATATAGCGGCTTCAAAAGCAGTAAATGAAGCGATTTGGATGAAGAAGTTCATTACAAAACAAGGTATGGTTCCAACCATTAAAGGTGTATTCCCTTTGAATTGCGATAATAATGGGCTTATAGCATAAGGTCGCACCAGAAATCCAAACACATTCAAAGAAAGTATCACATACTCAAAGAATATGTTGGAGATGGATAGATTATCTTTCAGAAAACACCTTCGGCTGATAATATAGTTGATCCACTCATGAAGCCAATGAACCAAGAACAAATAGAAACTCGTCTTTAGAAGATGGGCATTGGGTATCATAACAACTAGCTTTAGTGCAAGTGGGAGTTTGGTAGAGTGTATGCCATAAAACATATTAGGAATGTTATGGTTTAAGGCGTAATATTTTATACTACAGTTCATTATTTATTAATAAAATGTATTTATTTTCTACACATCGTTACATCTATATTTTATGTGTATGTCTCGAGACATTATATTAGATTAATATCGTTAATTCAAAAGATATTTGTGATTATAAGAGTCAATGATAGTATACGAATAAGTCTCAAATTAAGTTATTAAAAAAATTTGATTATTATGCATGAAAATAATATATCACTCGATCAATATTGTTGTGTGTCACCAAGATTGACATTTGATGTTAATAAAATGGATGACGAGTCTCATATCATAAGAACATAAACAATATATGTTTTCATTAGTAAAATGAAATGTTGAACACAACCACAGAAGCGTAAGATCACATGATAATATTATCTAAGGTAATTGATCTTCGTAATAATACATTAATGTCATTATATCCTCATACTTGAGATTATATGTTGACTTGTGTGATAGTACTCATGGTTCACTAGTATATCATTATTCGACTAGTCACGTCCTATGAATAAATAATAGATGGTCTTGAGCTAATAACTTATGAAGTCATATGTGCTTTAAGAAGAGATCTGATAGCTTTGATAATAAAGTTAGAGATATTCCAAGGAAACTCAAAGTTTTGGATGCAAGTCTTTGGCCAAAGCAGTCGATATCTTAGAGATATCAAATCCACTAGATCGAGTTTTGAAATATATCGAGTAGTAAGGATTTGACTTAACCATAATCTCATACTCGATAAGGAACATAAATATAGGAATGAATAAGATAACATGCTCGAGGTGTATTCTAACAGGTTCATATGTTTTCCCACTTCATTCATCTGCTAGGGGTCATGACATGATGCTAGGCATTTACATATGGTCTGTAAGATATCATAGAGATTAAATATCAAAAAGTTAATATCATCTCACTACTCCTCGATAATGAACCTAGGACAGACGCATAAATACAGTTCTCGCCTATGTTACAAATTCAATGATATTTATTAAAAGTTAATAAATGATTATTTTGACAATTAATATGAAAGTTATATTTTCAATGAAAATAAGATTTCCTAAAAAGAATAGGACATTCGGAATATTTTAGAAAATATTAATCTGATTAATAAATTTAGATTTAATTGTTTAAATGAATATTTGATATTTATATTAAATAAATTTAATTTAATTAAATATAATTTTGATTAATAGTTAATTAATTATTGGGCCAAAATAATATTTAATCGATTGGGCCTTAATTTAGTGGGCTGGCACTCTATTTAGTTAAGTCTTAATTTAGATTAAATAAGAAGTCTTATTTAGTTAAGTTTCCTAATTTAATTTGGGAAAATTCTTAAAGGGAGTAAATTTGATTTAGAGAGATATTTGATTGTCCTTAATGTATTGGGATATAAACAAACCAATCCCTAATATTTTTAAAGAAGCAAAATTCGGCCAGAGCTAGAATTCCTCTCCCTGGATGGAAATTTAGTGCTTTATCTCATTGATTGTTCCAAGTTTACTCTAAGATTAATTCAAAGAAAGTTTATTTCTTTGATCTCTAATCTAAGACTTTAACATTCAAGAAAGAAATTTGTTTCTTTGTTCTCATAGTGAGAGTGATTTGTTCGTAGAGTGTGTCATCTAGAGGTGCAACGCTTGGTGCACTACTATAAGGGAAAAATTAAGAAGGAAATTAAAGAAAGGCTCAAGGAACAAAATAAATTCAGGTATGTTTTCATATTTCTGAATTTATTGATGTTGATAAATAAATATAAGTTGCATATTTGTTTAAATTAATTAAAATTAATTTATTAGTGATGGAGTTGGTGCTTGGAGTGTCAATCCAATTTGTACATTTTATTATTTATTAATAAAATAACTATATTTTTCATTTCATACCTTAAAATGGTATTGTCATTATGCGTATTAGATTGATGTATAGATATGCTAAGAATGACATCGACCTTAGAATTGTTTTGCAATAGGTGTAAACTATTCTTAAAGTAAATATTCCTAGTCGTTGGTTTTGGAATACGGTCGAATTCCTATAACCTAGAAGACAAGCACATGTCGTATATTGGAATTGGAGTTCCAATGGTTTAACCCGATATTCCATGAGTTTTGGAAACACGTATAGACATGTGGGTATTCGTTGGAGCGAATACTGAATGACTCATAGGTGATTTCTATTAGTTGGAAGTACACACCATCGTCAATAGGAATCTCCTCGATTCGAGTAGCATATGTAATCCTTTGACTATAGGATATCATTGATTTTGTGTGAGATCCTCCATACTTTGATGCCATGTATGTCAGAAACCTTTCATGGTCTGGCCTCTAGATGTTCGTTGGGTGTGGACCGATGCACTCAGTAATCAAGTGCAAAACAAGATAGAATCGGTCGACCCGTATGTGTACCATAAAGGGTTTAGGTATCCATGTGAGTAAGTCATGATTCTTAAAGACTTTGGCCAAAGCCGATCACCTAGGGTGGATTACATCAGTTGTAAAGAATCATGGACATGTCGACATGAGATGTGCACCTTGGAAACTTGACAGTGTATTCTATATTTCCTAAGCACAACTCGGATAGCCTACGACGGAGGGATTGTTAAACATATGTGATGACCTCGACTTTTATAGTTCAGAAAGGTCGGTCGTGTTCCTCGCGAATTCGGAGGTGGCCGAATGCGTACATATTAGCTAGATTTATATGACGAACGTATCTGAACTTAGAGAGTCCCAATATAAAGTGTACTCGTTGAGCACTTGGGTAGCCGATTAATTTTGATAAAAGATAAAATTCGATATTATAATTATCAACTAAGAAAATCAAGTGTTATTGGATAACATTGATTATTTACTTTGACCTAATTGGATTAATTCAATAATTACACAATGGCTTAATTGTAAAATCATAATTATCTCTACCATTTGAGGATATTATGGTAATTATAAGTTTGTAATAATAGGTGGTTTTGTATTGATTTAATTGGATTAAATCAAGGCGGTAAACATTTAACTAATCCATTTCCTAATACTTGGCTTGATTTAATTGGATTAAATTAAAGTGGGAGACAATGAAGATTAGTCATACTTAATTATACATATTTGGACAATTTAGATTAAGCCAACTTAAAAGTTTATTACAACTTTTATTAATTAAAAATTGCCTAAGTTTTGCTATAAATAGCAAGCTTTAAGAAGGTTTTAATTACAAGTACAATTACAAGCAAATTCTTAGAGAAATTAGCCTAAGTTAGATAAGTGTTTAGAGAAGCTTGTAAGGTCTCTACAAAATTTCATCTAAATCAAGATTGGATCTTGAAGTGAAGCTTGCTATCATTGGAAATCAAGGTTGGATCTTGAAGTCAAGCTTGCACACCTTGGAGGTTCTCCAACCATTTCAACAAAGAAGAAGTAGATTGGATCTTGCATCAAGCTTACTAGGTAATGTTTGATCTTCTCATAAGTTATGTTCATTTGTGTATTAGATGCATGATCACATAGCTTAATGTTGAGGTAAGGCTAATCAATTGTGTTATAATACTTTAGAAGTATAAACACAACATGGTTGTAATTAGGTCAAAGATGTTCATGTTGGACATGGAACAATTAATAAGAGTTTGGAATTCTAGATTAAAGCTTAGAGCTATGGCTACCATTCTAGAATCACTTGACCACTTTTGGGTGACCTAAAATTGTTCACGAGACATTTCTTATTGGGATTCTAATTTGGTTTGTGTATTGGATTCAAAATTTACGCAAATGCGTATTTAGAATAAATTTATGTTTTTGTAAAAATATTTGATATTTTGAAAAACTTGATTTTTATTCTATAACATGTGTTGATGTTGGTTTTGAAATTAAAATTTAATTTCGGGTAATTTTCTAAGTGTTTAGGGGAGACCGGAAGAAATTAGGGTATTAGACCCTAATTCCTTAAGCTCACTGGAAGTAAGCTGAAGGAAAAGAATGTACAATTGAAAACCAAAAAAAAACAAAAACAAAAACAAAAAAAAAATTCAGAGTTTCAGACCTGTGCGCTACAGTGCGCGCGCACTGAAGCGCGTGTAATGCACGCACATCACGCCCTTGACGCGCGCTCTTTTTATCTTCGCTCGTTCTAGAGCTTCCGGACTCCGATTCAGTCCTGGTTTTTTCCTATACACTCGTAATGGAATATAGTATTTTATTAAATAATTTAAAATTACATCCATACTTGATATCCATGGATTAGACTCATTTCCGCTGCGCGGGGAATCGATCTGACCCTAGAGGTTCCAAAACTGCCCCAACAGAATGGTATCAGAGCAAAGGCTTAACCACACAACACATGTTTTTGATTCTATATCATAATAATTTTATTTTAATTATGCATACGACATATTGGATTTGTATTGCATTTCTTAAATTAAAACTTTGACCGAATTAAGTTAATGACTATATTGTCATAAATCTCTCGTGATTAGGTGATTATTTTATTTAAGTAATAGTATTGGTAATGTTGGAGCATTATTGGACTGTCCGTCTTATCAATACGGAGATGAATGAGTTTTACTACTTATATCCAATATCGTTATTAGTGTGAGGGTATAAATGCTCGGAACTTAGGTCGCTCTGGTAAAATATTAGATGTAGCGTGATGAGTTAACGTTGTCGCCCAATATCGTCATTAGTGTGAGGGTGTACATACGAAGCTCATTAGTGCACATTAACAAGTATACACCTAGAACACGTCTTAATCCAATATCGTCACTAGTGTGTGGATAAGAAACGGTTCAGGACCAAACTAAGAGTCACATGAATGTGATTGACCTTGGAGGTCTACCTAATGAGTTTACAAAGGCCGATATCGTCATTAATGTGAGGCTGGAGTAAATGTCATGGGATCCACTTCCCGCTATGAAATTTTGATAGTCAAATTTCTATTTTTCCTTTAAGGGAGATTACGGAATTACATAAAGTAGTGGGAGGGCCCTAATAGATTTAAAATTTCATAATCAATTAGTGTTATTATTTTGAAATGAAAATTGGTATGCTACTACTCAAAAATGTTTTCTTGTAGATGGCTACCGCTAATCCATTGATGAAACTTTTGGATTCCAATAAGCTAAAAGGAGCCGAGAACTATTTCAAATGGGAAATGAACATACGACTTGTTTTGGAGTATGAAAAGTTTACTTATGTCACTATCAATCAACTGCCTGTTGATATCGATCCTGAATCCACTCCAGAATAGCGAGAAACTTTTGATAGATGAAATGATGATAACCTAAAGGTGAAATCCTACATCTTGGGATCGATGGTTCTAGATTTGCTGAGATAGTACATTGAAGTACCTGATGCTTGGAGCATCATGTGAACACTTAAGGAGTTTTTCGGAGCAAATCAAGAAATGTAACTTTATTGAAGGTCTAAGGAATTGTTCTGTGCTGAACTCAATGAGGAATGAGATATCAGTACACATGTTTTCAACATGATAGACCAAATTCGATATCTGAAACGACAGGGCATTGAATTTGATGAACGGCTGGGCCGTAATTTGATTATGTCTTCTTTGTCTGGTTCTTATGCTGGCTTTGTATTGAATTTCTATATACATTCAATGCAAGCCACATGCGAAGAAATTCATAACATGCTACACACGACGGAATAAGAATTGAAGAAAGGAAAACCTACATTGTATCTCCATGGTGGAGCTAGCTCTTCAAAGACTTCTGGGAAGTCAAAGAAAATCAAGATGGGGAAGAAGAAGATATCAAAGAAAAAATACAAGAAGCGCAAAGGCGCAAAACCGAAAGTAGCTCGTGATCAATGTCTATAATGTAAGAAGTCTGGACATTGGAAGAAGGACTGTCCAGAGCTTAAAGGAAAAGCAGGACCCTCGGGTATGCTTTGTATTTTTCCAATTATTGACATCTCATTAGCCTTAGATGAAAATAGTTGATGGGTGTTAGACACTGGCAGTCCTACTCATATTTTCAATTCCTTGTAGGAAATGAGGGTTAAAAGAAGGCTGAATAAAGGGGAGGTCCAGCTTATAGTTGGCAATGGCGAGACATTGGATGTCAAGGCCATAGGAACAGTTGTTTTATATCTCCCAAATGGATGTAAATTAGATTTGCATGACTGTTATTATGTTCCCTCAATTATCAGACAAATAATATCATTGCCAATATTAGATAAAGAGTGATATAAAATAAACATTAAGGATGAAACTTTATGTTTGTATGATAAAGAAAATTTATTGAAATGTGAATGTTCTTTATCAAACGGTCACTATGTTTTGGAAACATGTAGAGATGTCTTTAATATAGAGAAAAATACAAGTATGAAGTCTGAATTAAATAATATTGAATTATGGCATATGAGATTGGGCCACATAGGTGTTAGACGTCTATCCAAATTGGTAAAAGATGGTTTGATTGAAAATCTTACCTTAGATCCTTATCCGATTTGCGAGTCATGTATCAAGGGAAATATGACAAATGCCCCATTTCAAGGTGTTGGACACCGTGCTGGAGATTTACTGGAGCTAATACACAGTGATGTGTGTGGTCCATTAAATCATGCCGCTCATGATGGTTCAACATACTTTGTGACTTTCACAGATGACAAGTCTAGATATGAATATGTCTATCTGATGAAACATAAGTCGGAAAAATTTGACAAGTTCAAAATATTCTGAAACGAAGTAGAAAAACAAACTAGTAAATTCATCAAGTGCCTTAGATCAGATCGAGGCGGTGAATACATGAGTGAAGAATTCAGAAATTATTTAAGGGAGAATGGAATTCTCACCCAATATAGCCCACCAGGAACACCTTAACACAATGGAGTGTCTAAGCGTAGAAATCGTACCTTATTGGATATGATGCGAACGATGATGAGCTACACAGATCTTCCTTATTACCTTTGGGGTTACGCTTTACAAATTATTGCCTACATACTTAATAGTGTTTCATCGAAAGCTGTTTCTACGACCCCCTATCAGATATGGTTCAGTAGAAATCCAAGTCTTAGATATTTAAAGATTTAGGGTTGTCCTACATACGTTAGAATTACGCAGCGGGATAAACTAGCACCTATAGGGTATAAATGTAGATTCATTGGATATCCTGATAATTCCATGGGATATCAATTCTACGATTCCGAGCAACGAAATGTATTTATTGTTCGCTTTGTAACTTTTCTTGAAAAGTAATTTTTGAGAGAAAATGGGAATTATAGAGAGATTAAACTTGATGAGTTTGATCCCAACATTAAGGAACCTGAGATGGAACCAGAGACCCAATTAGATGAAAGATCTACAACAAGGTTCTACGTAAGTCAAATAGAATATCAAGGCCTTCTGAGAGACTGTTTTTAACATCTGATGTGAGCTTTGATGTTCTCCTCTTGGAGGAAACAGATCTGACTACGTATAAAGAAGCGAAATTGGATATCGATTCAGGAAATTGGAAGGAAGCCATGAAATCCGAAATGGATTCAATGCATGTCAATCAAGTCTGGGACTTAGTTGAATTTCATGAATGAGTTAAACCTATTGGTTGTCAATGGGTTTACAAAAGGAAGCGAGGGCTCGATGGAAAAGTGGAAACCTTTAAGGCCCGACTGGTAGTAAATGGTTACACTCAACATCCTGGGATTGACAATGAGGAAACATTTTCACCAGTAGCCATGCTAAAATCCATTAGGATTCTTTTAGCCGTAGCTGCATATCACGACTATGAGATATGGCAGATGGATGTTAAAACTACTTTCTTAAATGGATTCCTAGAAGAGGATATCTATATGGAACAACAAGAGGGTTTCTTATCCAGTGAGACTTCAAACTTGGTTTGTAAGCTCCAAAAGTCTATTTATGGACTTAAACAGGCATCCCGAAGCTGGAATCGTCATTTTGATGAGATAATTAGATTATCTGGATTTATCAAGAACGAGGAAGAACCATGTGTTTATTGAAAGTTAGTGGGAGCATGATAGTTTTCCTAGTCTTGTATGTAGATGACATCTTTATCATAGGAAATGATATAGGAATGATGCAAAGTGTTAAAGTTTTACCTTTGTAAAAACTTCTCCATGAAAGATATGGGTGAAGCTTCCTATATACTAGGTATAAGGCTCTACCGAGATAAAGTTAGGAAGCTTATAAGGTTGTCACAATCGACGTACATAGATAAGATATTAGAAAGGTACAGTTTTACCAACTGCAAGGCAGCAAATGTACCTTTCCGATACGGCATACATCTTTCGAAGAAAATGGAACCTCAGACTGAGGAAGAGAGATTTAGGATGTCTAACTTGCCATATGCTTCTTGTATTGGAAGCATAATGTATGTTATGTTATGTACTAGACCTGACATCAGTTTTGGCGTCATTGTGACCAGCCGATATCAATCTGATCCAGGTAATGATCATTAGATAGCCGTGAAACACATCCTAAAATATCTTAAAGGGCACCAAGGATAAGTTTCTGATATATGGAGAAAATGAGCTACAAGTTAAAAGTTATACAGACTCTGACTTCCAGGGAGATCCAGATGATAGAAAATCTATATCATGATACATATTTACCCTTAACGGTGGTGTGATTAGTTGGCGTTGTTTAAAGCAAGGCTGAACAACTGATTCCACCACTGAGGCAGAATTTATAGCGGCTTCAGAAGCTGCTAAAGAAGCTGTTTGGATTAGAAATTTTATCACAGAACTTGGCGTTGTGCTTAGTATTGCGGATTCGATCCCATTATACTATGATAATAACGGAGCCATCGCGCATGCTAAGGAGTCGAGGGCGCATTCCAAGTCTAAACACGTGGAAAGGAAATACCGCGTAATTAGAGAGATTATTGAACGAAAAGACATAGTGGTCTTGAAGATTCAATGACAAGACAAAATAGCAGACCCTCTTATAAATGCCTTACCTTCTAAGTTATTCGATAAACATTTGGAGGATATGGGACTACGATACCATCCAGATTGGCACTAAGCAAGTGAGAGTTTGATGGAGTTGGTGCTTGAAGTGCCAATCCAATTTGTACATTTTATTATTTATTAATAAAATAACTACATTTTTCATTTCATACCTTATAATGGTATTGTCATTATGCGTATTAGATTGATGTATAGATATGCTAAGAATAACATCGACCTTAGAATTGTTTTGACACTAGGTGTAAATTATTCTTAAAGTAAATATTCATAGTCGTTGATTTTAGAATACGGTCGAATTTCTATAACCTAGAAGACTAGCACATGTCGTATATTGGAATTGGAATTCCAATGGTTTAACCCGATATACCATGAGTTTTGGAAACACGTATAGACATGTGGGTATTCCCTTTGACTATATGATAGCATTGATTTTGTGTGAGATCCTCCAAACTTTGATGTCATGTATGTCAGAAACCTTTCATGGTCTGGCGTAGATGTTCGTTGGGTGTGGACCGATGTACTCAGTAATCAAGTGCAAAGCAAGATAAGATCCGTCGGCCTTTATATGTACCATAAGAGGTTTAGGAATCCATGTGAGTAAGTCACGATTCTTAAAGACTTTGGCCAAAGCTGATCACCTAGGGTGGATCGCATCAGTTGTAAAGAATCGTGGACATGTCGACATGAGATGTACGCTTTGGAAACTTGACGGTGTATTCTATATTTCCTAAGCACAACTCGGATAGCCTACGACGGAGGGATTGTTAAACATATGTGATGACCTCGACTTTTATAGTTTAGAAAGGTCGGTCGTGTTCTTCGCGAATTCGGAGGTGGCCGAATGCGTACATATTAGCTAGATTTATATGACGAACGTATCTGAACTTAGAGAGTCCCAATATGAAGTGTACTCGTTGAGCACTTGGGTAGCCGATTAATTTTGATAAAAGATAATATTCGATATTATAATTATCAACTAAGAAAATCAAGTGTTATTGGATAACATTGATTATTTACTTTGACCTAATTGGATTAATTCAATAATTACACAAGGGCTTAATTGTAAAATCATAATTATCTCTACCATTTGAGGATATTATGGTAATTATAAGTTTGTAATAATAGGTGGTTTTGGCTTGATTTAATTGGATTAAATCAAGACGGTTAACATTGTAAGGTCTAAGTTACAACTTTTATTAATTACAACTTGCCTAAGTTTTGCTATAAATAGCAAGCTTTAAGAAGGTTTTGATTACAAGTACAATTACAAGCAAATTCTTAGAGAAATTAGCCTAAGTTAGATAAGTGTTTAGAGAAGCTTGTAAGGTCTCTACAAAATTTCATCTAGGAGAAATCAAGATTGGATCTTGAAGTGAAGCTTGCTAGCATTGGAAATCAAGGTTGGATCTTGAAGTCAAGCTTGCACACCTTGGAGGTTCTCCAACCATTTCAACAAAGAAGAAGTAGATTGGATCTTGCATCAAGCTTACTAGGTAATGATTGATCTTCTCATAAGTTATGTTCATTTGTGTATTAGATGCATGATCACATAGCTTAATGTTGAGGTAAGGCTAATCAATTGTGTTATAATACTTTAGAAGTATAAACACAACATGGTTGTAATTAGGTCAAAGATGTTCATGTTGGACATGGAATAATTAATAAGAGTTTGGAATTCTAGATTAAAGCTTAGAGCTATGGCTACCATTCTAGAATCACTTGACCACTTTTGGGTGACCTAAAATTGTTCACGAGACATTTCTTATTGGGATTCTAATTTGGTTTGTGTATGGATTCAAAATTTACGCAAATGCGTATTTAGAATAAATTTATGTTTTTGTAAAAATATTTGATATTTTGAAAAACTTAATTTTTATTCTATAACATGTGTTGATGTTGGTTTTGAAATTAAAAATTAATTTCGGGTAATTTTCTAAGTGTTTAGGAGAGATCGGAAGAAATTAGGGTATTAGACCCTAATTCCTTCAGCTCACAGTGAGCTGAAGGAAAAGAATGTACAATTGAAAACCAAAAAAAAAAAAAACAAAAACAAAAAAAAAAATTCAGAGTTTCAGACCTGTGCGCTACAGTGCGCGCGCACTGAAGCGCGTGTAATGCACGCACATCATGCCCTTGACGCGCGCTCTTTTTATCTTCGCTCGTTCTAGAGCTTCCGGACTCCGATTCAGTCCTGATTTTTTCCTATACACTCGTAATGGAATATAGTATTTTATTAAATAATTTAAAATTACATCCATACTTGATATCCATGGATTAGACTCATTTCCGCTGCGCGGGGAACCGATCAGACCCTAGGAGTTCCAAAATTGCCCCAACAATTAGCATAATTTGTTTACACCAATAACAACATAACCACGATCCTTAAAATGAATTTTGGAAGAAAATTTTAAATTTCAGTCACATAAATATTTTCAGGCTGATAGAAGTTTTTCTCCTAAATCAAACAAAAAAATTAAAATTAAAATTAAAAAAATTCTCGGATAATTATTAAATTCCCCTACGATGGCACATTTGTCATAAACCCAAAACCAAGGTTATTTTCGGAAATACAAAAATATCCTGCGCCTGACTCGAGGCGCGATTCTATTTTTTTAATTCGCAAATAAGCGGCGATTCTCGGAATTTAAAAATATTACTACTAAACACACAAAAAAACAAAAACAAAAACAAAAGAAAAAACGTTTCCATTTTCTCAATCCAAAACTTTTATCGCAGCAGATCGAATTTCGTTCTCTCTATTAACTTCTCTTCAGATTCTGTGTTTTTTTTTTCAGCATTTGGCAACAAGCTGTTGTGGTGTTTTTGCTTTTTATCCGTTTCCAAAAAACATGTAACTGTTTCAACCGTCAAGTTCTTATCAGGTAGTTAGTGGTCTTGAAACAACGGTTTTTTTTAAGTTTCATCAATGCGCTGCCGTTTTTTTGTTTTTCTAAAACATGGTTTTTGCTTCCATTCAAATAATTCAGTTCTTTTTTCGTGTTTCGATCTGAGGAAACGTAGGAAAACAAAAGAAAATTAAGGGAAAACTGCTATTAACGTAATTTAAAAGTTCATGTTTTCGTCAACCGTAATTTTTTGTTTTTTTTTAATTTAATTTTTATGTTTTTTTCCTGTTCTATGTAAGTCAATTTCTTTTGTTTTAGTAACAGATCTGTACTATTTAATCTAAAAAAGGAAACTTTTTACTATTCATTTTGTATAAATGTGTTAGTATTGATTTTTGATCATATGTGAATTTGATATGTGTGTCTCACCTTTGACTTTTCATGGGATTGAAAAATTTTCCATTTAAAGACTTTGCTTATGGATTTTATTTATTTATTTATTTATTGCAGTGTAATTAATTTAGTTTAAAGTTTTAAATTTGACCTTCAAGTATAAATTTTTAGGTTAAAATTGAATAATCAGAATTTGACTCGGTTGTGTAAATGGATTGGAGGCTTGAATAGCAAAACTGAAAGCAAAGAGATGAAAGAGGTGTCAATTGGGTTGATAATTGGGATGTCAATAGGAGTTGTTATGGGAGTGGTTTTGGCAATCTCTGCACTGTTGTGTTTCAGGTACTATAGGAAGCAACCACATATAGGGATTAATAATAGTTCTAGGAGGGCGGCGGCTATTCCTATTCATGCAAATGGTGTTGATTCTTGTAGTATATTGTCTGATTCGACTATTGGTCCTGAGTCACCAGTGAATTCTGGACGGAATGGCAATGGCAATGGCAATGGCAATGGCAATGTCAAGTCCATGTGGCTTCAAGGGTTTAAGAGGAGCAATGTGATGTCAGCATCTGGAATACCTGAGTATTCTTATAAGTATGTTTTTCATTATTGTTTTCAACTTATACCCGATGAGGATGCAGGATTTTGAATTTAAGTACCAAGGAATTGGACCAAAATTTTCTTCTTAGAATTGATGAATAGTGCACTCTGATGAGAATTGGTTTTAAATTGTTAATATCTTACATTCTGAATCGCTGAGTAGATAAAAATCTGTATTATTTGGTAAAGGGTTCTTAACACTCAAGTGAGTTTTTGTCAAGCCTCTCTAGAGTTAAGTGAAGTATTATAGACTAGATGAGAAATTAATTGTACTTGGAAACTGTTTGTTTTTTTTCCCCAATACGGGGTGATGTATCCCTTAGCAAAAAAGATGCCTTGGATTCACTATTGTTGAGACAGTAGTAGTGAAGATGAGCAGGATATGCAACTCTTTGTAGTTACCGAAGTCACAATTATCTCTTCATCTCAAATTTATGTTTTGTATAGAGAAATCTATTTACAACATAGCCCTCTCAAATTTATGTTTTGTTTATCGGCATGCAGGGATTTGCAGAAAGCAACATGTAATTTCACAACACTAATAGGACAAGGTGCATTTGGCCCAGTTTACAAAGCTCAGATGTCAACTGGTGAAACTGTCGCTGTTAAAGTGCTTGCAACTGATTCTAAGCAAGGGGAGAAGGAATTCCAAACAGAGGTAGCGATGCTGAATGGTTAATAGCTTAGTAATTAGATTTAGATTCTACTGGTTGGAACATTAGCCTGAGTGCCTGACTTAGTTGGGCAAAACAGTTCAAGTCAAACAAAATTTGGAAATGCGCAATGGCCAAATTTCAGGAAATACTAGAATCTGAAAGTTTATCAAATCAGACTGATTGTATTTCATTTTGTAAATAAATTCTGCCAGTAGTAGTCAATGGAATATCATGCAAATGAAATTAATTTTTTTCCTGATAATAGTTTATAGTTCTCCTGTGAATAACAGCATTTTAGTGTAATATAATTGATTTTTTTTAGGATGTTATTTTGCATTGTTTGTCAATCTCAATGTTTTGCCTTCGTTTATACATTTTCAGGTCATGTTATTAGGAAGGTTGCATCATAGAAACTTGGTGAACTTGGTTGGATATTGTGCCGAAAAGGGCCAACATATGCTTGTGTATGTCTTCATGGGCAAAGGCAGCCTGGCTTTTCATTTGTACAGTAAGCCTGCAATCAACACTTGCGCAGAATTGATAAGAAAAACAATTTTTTTTGCTGAAAGCAGTCAAAGAACTGTTGACTGAATCCCTTTTGCATATTACACGACTTCTTAATAAATTTTATGTTGATAGGCATAATCAACTGTTGCTAAGCTAAAGTTTTTACAATGAATAATTAGACTTCTAGGATGACTGAGGATTCAGTAACTGTAGAATCTGTTACTAGTCTTCAATCTATGTCTTCAGTAACTGTAGGATCTGTTCCTACTTCCTAGTTTCTATCTGTCTGTTATCCAATTTTATGGTCTTTGGCCCTTGATCCAAACCATTTTATGGCTGCATTTTTCCAACCATGGTAACCTATGAGCAAAAACCAGTTTGATAGATCCAAGATTAGAAAGATAGTAACTTTTTGATATGTTGTATTTTTACTTGTGTTGGTGAAAAATGAACAGCCTGCAGCTAGTTATGTGAACCAACTTGTTCTCAAATTTTCATGTCTCTTTCCCCAAGCAATGTACTGGTTGTGTGTTGCGGTAAACTGGAGGTGCACTTTGAAACTTCAATTTATGTACATTTATTCTAATAAAATGATTTGGTTCTCTTCTTCATTCAGGCGAAAACTATGAATCATTAACCTGGAATTCAAGGGTTTATATTTCTTTGGACGTAGCTAGGGGCTTGGAATATCTTCATGATGGAGTAAGCTGCCATCTTACTTAGACTAACAATACACCTCTGTGTGTACCTTATGGTTAATGTGACTTTTCCTTATTCTCTTTCATATATCTATTTCAGGCAGTTCCTCCAGTTATACATCGAGACATTAAATCTTCCAATATTCTGTTGGACCAGTCAAATAGAGCCAGGGTATGTATGTCTGCAATATTGGATGATCTTATGTATCCTGTTAAGAGAATTATATCATCAAGTAAAGTTCAAATGAACCATACATCTCTGTTGAATAGTACTTCAATATTTCCCCTGAATTTCTGCCTTTATACTATCGTACCTAATTATTGTGGTTCAACCAGGTAGCTGATTTTGGGCTTTCAAGAGAAGAGATGGTAGACAAACATGCGGCTAATATACGAGGAACTTTTGGATATCTTGATCCTGAGTACATATCTACTAGGAACTTTACTAAGAAGAGTGATGTTTACAGTTTTGGAGTGTTGCTCTTTGAACTTATAGCTGGCAGAAATCCTCTACAGGGTCTCATGGAGTATGTTGAGCTTGTAAGATCTCTCTCTTAAGCTAATATCTGGTATTGCTTACGAGCATGCTTTTGCTATTTATTTTTCGAGCTAATATGTCTTGTTATTTGATGATGAACAGGCGGCAATGAATACTGAGGGAAAAACCGGGTGGGAGGAAATTGTGGATTCTCATTTAGATGGGAACTTTGACATTCAAGAGCTCAATGAGGTGGCATCTCTTGCATATAAATGCGTCAACCGTGCCTCAAGAAAACGACCTTCCATGCGTATCATTGTGCAAGTCCTATCTCAGATCCTCAAAATGAGGCACAATGGGAAGGATCGCAGGGAGGCTCAGTCTGCCACTGCAGATGAAGTTTCTATGGATATGGACCTTGCGGAAGCTAAAACTACAACGTCAATACACCAGAGAGAGGAGTCTATGGATAGCACAGGCACAGCAGATACATATGAAGTTTAGCCGATGGCTTTTCAATTTTTGTTTGTTTCTCAATTCCTTTGGTTTGGTTTTGCTTTGTGATATAGTAGCTTTTTTTTTTTAACAAAGCCAATTTGTGGTGGTCGTGATTTCTGATTGTGCTGGCAGTTGGGAAAGAAAGGATTTTTGTCTGTAATTTCAATAATGATATCACACAGAAACGTGCACATAAGTCATAACCCATGTTTTACTATGTTTGGAATTGACAAAACGCAAAAGCATATTAATATTTGGTGACTTAGTGGTAAATGGTTTAAAATTTGGTTGTCAGGTTTTGAGTTCGAATATATAGGTGTATTTCCTTATAAGAGTCCGGGTCAGTCGGGAGTTTTACCTGCTCCATTTAAGCACGGATCGAGTTATTTGGCGACAGGATTTCTAACATTTCCAAAAAAATACTGATATTTTATGCGCATTTATGTGTATTAACTTTGTATAACATATTTATGTTCCGTCTTTTTCTTAAATGACAACATCCTAATTTTTGTATATTACACCTAAAAACACAGAGAAATTGTAAATTTTCATTTATTCATCAACAATGACTCAAATGAGTAGAAGCTATGGAGCTTTGCATAATTCTTCAAGGTGCATTTTGCTCATCAACCGGAGAGGGTGTTTTTTTTAATTACAAAATTAACATTATCATAGATGCAATCTAACAAAAAATACAGCAAATTTTTTATTTATTGTTTATTATACTGATCTCATTTTTATTTGTATTTAGAAAATGCTTTTGAAAACACCCCATAAATCGAAACAATCTTGATATTATATGGTAATTAAATATATGTTTCAATTTTGGGGAGATAAGAGAATAAAAAATTAAAATTTAGATTTTACCCATTCCTTATCTTTTTTAAAAAATAGATTTTAAGGGAATCATATACTTGACAAGAATATTTTAGGTAATTTAAAAAAAAAATAACTAAGGCTCTGTTTGGGAAATTGAGTTCTCTCTTCTACTGTTTTAATTTTTACTCTTTTCAATTTTAACTTAAAAAATTAAATAACATACATTTTTTGACAACTCATTTATTAATTTTCTATCGTAATGTGTAGAAGTATTTTAAGAATTTCTGGATAAGCAATGGCCCTCAAACAGTCGCACAAGCGTTTGGCTAGACCTTAGAATTTGATCTAAAATTAAGACACATATTTAAAGAAATTTTAATTATAAGTGTATAATTTGATTTTTTTTATTTTTTATTTTTTTAACTGATGTTGTAAGTACTTCTAGTAAGATTTGAGGAAAGAAATTTTCACAATAGATAATGGAGATTTTGTTTTCTGTGTTAAGATCCAAAAGTACATCTCAACAAACACAAGCAACGACTATGAGCCCGGACTTGTCCATATTTTGTGCATTATTTATAACACATATATCTTATACTTATTCTCAGCTAGTTTTAAGGGCCCTTGAATAAACCTCTCTCAACCGTAAATTTGTTAGGTTAGTGGAATCATACAAACTTGAAAAGAGACAAACAATCGCAGAGACAGGAATTTACGTAGTTCGATGAAGAGTGGCTCCAATTTACGTCCGGGAAAAAAGGAAACACTTTTATTAGGCTAGGAAATTTCAGACCCGAGCACCTAACAAATAATTTACACAAATTTTACATCAAATAACCCCTTGATTTTCTATGAGATCGGGTACACGATACATTTTCTCTCTCTATCACTAATTCACTCTTACTAGCTTTCGCTATCAAATTACAAATGTTGGAAAATGCAAAAGTTGCTAACCCCTTATAATGTGACTTCCACCCCTTTATATAAGTTCTCAAGTCCCATGTTGCAACTGAACCTGACGTCAGCTCATATCACTAAATTATCATCACAACCTTTAGTCATTACTTCCACCACCTTCTCAGCCAATCAAATAAGCTTATTTCTCTGCCACTGCATTAACCTATGGCGGCTACCGCTTTGCCCTTATACCACTCTATGACGGCTAGCAGATTTTATGACCACTGTGAACCGCTGCTTTATCCTTTTCATCATTAGCCTTCTAGATGCACCACTCTCTAGATAGAGAGAAAAACTTTTAAAGGGACAGTTCCATCAATGAATGACACGTGTTTTAGTTATTTTTCTTTCTCTATTTTGATTGGTCATTTTCAAAATAACTGGAACACCTGTCATTCATTGATTGGATGATCTTATAGGGACGACCTATATAAGTTTTTCTCATACGTAGGGCATACGTCATGTTGCTCCTAAATTGATCGGTCATCATTTCATCTTTATTCCTCGGGTCGGCAAATCATGCTGATGATACCTCTTCAGGTCAGGCTAAACAAACTATCGTATCACCTCAAAAAACCTTCTTAATATACTCAGGTCGGATACCATCATCATTTACCTTTCCTCAAAATCTCCCATTAAGGAGAACACTTAATCCACCTTTCAACCTAACTCTTACCTTTAGGCCCTTGAGCCTCCGTTAATTAGTTGGATAGTACTATAACCCTTCAACCTTCCTCGGGTTAAGTAGTTACCAAAATCAACCATGCTTCTAAAATTTCCCACATAATAATTCTGATGTATAGTATACTCACATTGTTGCGACTTTCAAAGTAATATATTTGTAAGTTGATTACAAAAGAGCAGTCCATTTATTGGTTGAATTGCGGGTACCTTCTTATGTCATTCTTAAAGTTCAAGATAAATCAGATTGATTATTTATACACGTGGATCGGCATAGTGACCGGTTGAGATTGTTCCAACCTCCAAGCTGATTTGCAAGTAGAAAGGAGCTTAAATGAGGCTCTTAAGGGCTGTGCCGGTTTATTTCATTTGGAAGTTTCAATGGAAATCTATATCAATGTAAAAGGACAACATTGGTAATGCTTATGTCTATGTATCATATGTTATGGCTGGTGCTCCGAGTGCCAATCCGGATCGTATTTATGTTCGATTCATAATACGGACAGTTTCATTTTCCATAATATTACTAATTTTAACGGTAGCACCCTTGTCTTTTATACGCTTATTCGATCTAATTACGATTAGATATCTGATTACGATTAGATTGAAACTGAATCTGGTTCAGTGATAAGTGTATACTAAACAAAAACCCTAAGATTTACAGTATAGTGCGCAGTTACAACGCAGTTTGTAATTGACATTGGGAAGCGCGCTATTAGTTGTATATCCTTAAATAAAGTTCCTGGTCAAGATTTGCTAACACGGGTCGGTTAGTAAAATCCGCTGAGACCAGTACATGTCGTATATCGTGACTTGATCCAATGGTTTATCCCAGTGAACCATGAGTCTCGGGAGACTCGTATAGACATGTAGGTGTTTATTTGATAAGACACTAAACGAATCACAGAAGGTTTCCTAATAGATGGTACACCAACGTCAATAGGAACCTTCTCGAGTTGAGCGAGCATAGTGGTCCTTCGACTTGAGATACCACTGTGGATATATGAGCTATCATCCACACTTTGATGGCAGTCACGTCAGCGATCTATTCATGATCAGACCTCCGCTTGTTCGTTGGGTGTGGACTGATGCTCATTATATCCTGTGCGTATCAAGATAGGATCCGTCAGTCCTGTGTACAGGGCATAGGCATCCTCACGTGTTTACGATCTAGTAAATCCATGGTCGTGGTATAACTTCGGAAATCAGTTCCGAGTGTTATTTAGAGATCGTAAATTGAAAGTCGACTGTATTATACCGAACAAATTTGACATTCTCATCTATATCCCATGTATAATACGGATAGCCTGTGACGGATGGATTATACGTATGCAGTGACCTCGGCTTGCATAGTTTAGCGAGATTATCCGTGGTCGTCATAATTCATGAGTGGGTGGATTATGGACACGGAATTGGATTTCGTGATGGATAAACATAAACTTAGAGATTCCCACAATATGAAGTGTACTCGTTGAGCACTTGGGCAACGTGATATGAATAATATGGATTATTCATTATACTTCACCGAATTAAATAAGTTAATTCGGATCGTTTAATCGTTAAACGACAACACATGCTTTTAGGGGATTTTGTCCGATAATAATTATTGTGTATTTGTATTTGATACATAATACGATTAGATACACATTAATTATTTGTCAAATGAGATTTTGACACATGCCATTAATATATGTATTTATTATTTATTGTAAATAAAAATACATATATATAATAATAATTACATTAATTAATTATTTGGAAATTTAATTGTTAAATATTTGAATTATTAACTAATAAATTTTTCCATAAATGTTATGGAACTTGTTTAATTATTATTGGTACATTGGCTTGCATTAATTAAAGTTTATGTTTGTCCAATTTTGATGGGATAATATAAATTTTAATATATATATTCATTTATTAATTGGATTAATTTATGGAAATGGACAAATCTACCCCTAAAGTGTCGACCACATCACTTTAAAAAGCAAAAAGTTGATTTCTTCTTCCAATTGAAGCCACCATTGCCGAAAGATAAGAAAGAAAAAATGGGTTTACAAATTGTTTGGTGATTCATGAAGATTTGTAAGGAAAAATCAAGAAAAAAGCTTGGATTTATGAGTTTTAAGGTAAGTCTTCATAACCCATGACTTAGAAATTTGATTTCTTATTTTCTTGATGACTTAGAATAGTTCTAGGGTTCTTATAAATCGGAGTTTTTGGGGCTTTTGGTTGTTGTGGTTGAATTGGAAGTTTGGAAGCATGTGTGAAGTAGTTTTTGTGAATATTATTGTAATATTATGCCAATTTATTCAATTGTTGAATTGTTGTCATTCTAGAGTTGTTGATCCACTCTAAGATAGCCTAGAATTGCCATTCGATTGTTGAATTGTTGCCATTCTAGAGTTGTTGATCCACTCTAAGATAGCCTAGAATTGTTCTTGGGTTGTTCATGTGTGGTGAGACTCAATTGGTGTTTAGATTAATTGGATTAATCTTGAATTTTTGGGTTTAAAGCATGAAAAATGGACAAATTTCGTTTCTGGATCAGATCCCATTAAACTGGAAATTTTGTGATGATTTTGATATCATATGAATGTAATGGATGTGTTTTGGGAGTTGACACAATTGCTGGAAAGTGTTTCCGACTTGAAATAAGCAAAAACGGCCAAAAACGGCGTTACCGGGTGGATTTTGAGCCAACCGGGTGATGGCTGTGAAAAAAGTGATTTCGTCACTGTTTGGGCAGCCCATGAACTGCCCCGACACTATTGGATCTGACCTTGGTAGTTTCCATAAGTGTCGGGTAGTTGGTTCGGTCAAAAACGCGTTTTAGGTAATTTTGCGGAAAAATAGTTTTCGTAAAAGTTTCGCGAGTTTTCAACTTGTTTATGTTAATATATGATATTAAATAAATTGGTTTAGGTGATATATGAATAAATTATTCATAATAAATTATTCATATTGGATATTGAATAATTTATTCGATATTTTGAAAAAATTTTAAAATACGATATCGCCCGAACCCGCACTTCCGCTGCGCCCATCGCCCAAAACCCCCACATCCTAGTTATTTTAGTTGAAAAATTATGCATAGGAAGTGGAATTTGACACACACTTGTCTTCTTTCTTGAGCTTGAAGAAACTTATATTTAATTAAACATCATCAACCCTGTAATCAAAGGCACCTTAAATCTCCTCAAAGCATGCTTGAAATCTGAGTCGGTGAAAAGGGTTATTTTAACATCATAGCATCAGAAAATGGTGACCTAAGGTTGACGAATCTGGTCAGATTCCTTCTCAAGTGGGTGGGTAAAAAGCTTAAGCATGTTCAAAACTTAGGGTAACTCAGGGCCGCCTCTGCCTAACTTCAAGTGTTCCATCGAAAATACAGAGAGAGAAAACAAAACGTGGCTGGAATAATTATGCTTATAATGATTTCTACATGTGTTGATCGTGCTAGAAACAGGGTCTATGCTCTGTGGACAGAAGCTTTCTTCCTCCCATTCTAAAGAATGGTAGGTGATGCTGTTGATAAATTAAGCTAACTTCAACAGGCTAAGCTTTAATACAACTGAAGTTCAAGCGATCACCCAAGTCTTCTTGATGTTTGGTATATGTCATTTTCTTGGCATTCCAGTCTTGAAAATGCATAGAGAATTGGCAAAACTTGCAGTGTTGGTCTGATTTAATGCGTCCATTGTGTTGATTCCAGGATTTTGATGATGCAAATGAAGTAAAAGGTTCAAAGATATGAAGTTCAAAGACATGAAGACTTTGACATGATCAACTTTACCGACTTGATTTGAATGGTATCAAAACGTCTAAATATTGGCGAATCAAGTGCGATGAGGTCAAAGAAGAAAAAAAATTGATGAAGAGCCAAAATGAATTATAAGATGATCATGAGAGAAAAAAGAGGATGAAAAAACCAAATAAATAGTCAAACAAGATGAAGATCAATATGATTATTAAGAGCTAAAATTGATTGTAAGTGAGTTTATTCAAATATTTTAAATCTCTTAGTAATCATACATTTTGCATCATTTGCATTTAAAATGGCTTAGAATGTTTAAGAAATCATTTGCACTTTATTTGTACCAAAATAAATTTCAATGTACAAGTGCATCAGAAAATAATTTTGAACAATTAGCAAACAGATGAATTAAATTTAAAATGATCCACTGTTAGATAAATATGTGCCTCTAGTTTGCTACGAATCAAATGGAACACAATTCCGAAATCTATAACTTATGCTAGAACCATATTACTACAACATATTCAGGATGAGCGTTTTGTGCAAACCCGTCACTTTAGAAAAATTACATAAAATTCATCTTAAGGTTTTTTGACTGAATTTTTTTATAAATGATATCTCTATGTGTTTAATTTATGTGGAAATTTACGGAGCTTGATTTGAAATTTGTTAGAGTAAGTTATAACCAAAATAATGAGTACTGTCATGATTCATTAGTCATCAGAAAATTACTAGAACCAGCATACCGGTCTATAAGACAGACATACCAGTCCTGTATACTAGCATATCGGTCTTATATACCGACATACCGGTCTCAGAACTGCATAACGACTATAAAATGGTTAGTTTTGTGCAAAATCTATAAATTGGCCATTTTTTCACTTTTAACACATCTCTTACACATATATTCATCCTCTAATCATGTCAAAACAATCTTAAGAGTTTATAAATATTTTTAAATCATTTTCTCTCCAAAATCAAATTTATAAAGCTCATTGTTTTACATCTTCATATGTAATTAGTGAGCTTGTTTTCATTTGGGTAATACACTCACATTCAAATCTTTGTAATCTTTTGTGAATTCCCAAATAGCAAAGAGAGTTTTTTAAATCTTTTATATCTTACACTCTCTACATTTTGAGTTAATATACTCACATTTAATTTTTTGTAATATTTTATGAGTGCCCAAATTGAGTTGTAAAACTTTTCATATCAAACTCTTGTGTGTGGAAATCTCGTGTGAGTGGTGTATACTCTCAAGGATGGATTTGTGTAAAAGATTTGAGAGAATTCTTGAAAGAAAATCTAATGGTTGTAAAAGTTAAAATGAGTCTTGTATCAAAGACCTCTAGTGTAAAGATTTGAGTGGAGCCTTGGATCAAAGACTTCTCGATGGTAAGTTTTTTTTTTTTGAAAACTTAGTGGAAGCTTTAAGCGCGGCTTGGAGTAGTAGACGTAGATAAATAGTTGGCCGAATCACTATATATCCGATGTCAATTTCTCTACCTCTATCTCTTTAATTTATTACTAGTTTCATATTATATTTTGCATATTATTTAGCAAAACTTGTCATTAGTAAAATTAATTGTTGAATATATTAATTGAGAAAATTGGTTACTGAGCTTAATTAATAAAGCTATTAACTAAGTAGCTTAATATTGAAAAGATTTTTTAATTCTGTATTATTTTATCACATACCCAA
>SKCR01001499.1:0-36514 GCA_019454045.1 Zanthoxylum bungeanum
AATTATTTAGTTAACCGAATATTTTTCTTAATGTTTATCTCTCTTCAATGACACTACTAGTCATATTAAAATATGAAATAACTGTTTATAAAAAACAATTAACTATCCAATAGTCGCAAGTTCTGATATCAAATATCAAAAAAGAATCATTAAATAATATTTTAAATAACTAGACGGGAGATTTGGTATCCAATACCTATAGTTGTCGTGTTGTGAGAATCAATATTCTCTACGCATAACTATACACATCTCATTTCTTTAGCTTTATAATTTACCTTCAACTATTCACAATAATTGCAAATAATTGATTAGCAAATTGTGTCAAGCACATTACCTCTAAAGGTCACTAAAGCCAAGAAACGTCATTAGCAGATAAACAAATACCTAATGAGATTTTCTTAATGCCAGTCAAGAATCTCGAGACATGAACTAATTCACGTCAATTATTACCGCACAAAAAATTATTATCTCTAGATAACTATATCCTAAAACATGTATTTATTTAGATTACCTATCGTGACTTAGTAACTAAGTTATTAACTATCTTGATTTTCAAGAAAATCAGAACAATAGTTCCCGATGGTTTTGACTAATCTAACAATATCCTAGCCTACTCATAATCTAGAACCTATTCTAGAAATCTGCAACCATAAGTGAAGTAAGAAAATATATATATAAATATGCATGCAGTGGATTAGAAGTTTAATTCTATATACACAATAAAATAAAGGAAACATAAGTGCCAATATCCATAATATTACACACTGCCTTAGTTATAGATTTTTAACCCAGCAATGCCTCCCACTACTTTACATAATACTGTAATCCCCAATAGAAAACGGAAATCCAATAATTAAATTGAATTCCATAGTGAGAATTGGTAACCAAAAATATCATTTTTCATGCTTTAAATCCAATTGTTTTCAACATTAATCATATTAATAATTACACCAACCAAAGTCACCACAAATGAAGAACTCAAGAATAATTCTAGGATTTACAAGAGTGGTCATAATACTCTAGAATGGCAACAAGTCATCAAATGATAAAATTGAACCAATATTACACTAATATCATTCCATCAAACTCCACACATGCATATAGCCTCCAAATCAATCCTCCAAATCAAAAAGCCCCAAAATCTAAGAAAGGAAGAAACCCTAGAAATTGTCTAGATACTCAAGAACAAGAAACAAACTTTCTATGTTTAAGAGTTATGAAGATTACCTCCAAATCTCCTAAATTCCTTAATTTTTTTTTTTTGATTTTCTTCACTTTCTTCCTTGATTCTTCAAACAAATTTTTGGGTGCTTTTCACTAAAGAGGTTCAGCCATGGAGTCTTAAGAAATGAGAAAACAAAAATTTCCACTTGTAAATACCAAGCCAAAACCGACTTAGGGGTAAAGGAGGGGTATTTTGGTCATTTGGTCAATTAAACTAATTAAATAATAATAAGCTTTAAGTTGACAAATCCAATTTGTATACTTCAAGCTTAAAAGAATCATGCCACATGTAACCAATAATAATCAAACATATTGCATAACAATTATGTAATATTGAAATAATTTAATTATTTAGATATTTAACATTTAAACATCTAAATAATTAATTAATGCGATTATTATTTATATGTATTTTTATTTACATTAAATAACAAATACATATATTAATGGCATGTGTCAAAATCTCATTTGACAATTAATTAATATGTATCAAATCAAATCTTGTATCAACTACAAATATACATTAATTATTAATTGACTGAAATGCCCATAATACATGTATTTTCGTTTAACCGTTTAAACGATACGAATTAACTCATTTAATTTGGTGAAGTATTATGAATAATCTTATAATATTCATAACGCGTTACCCAAGTGCTCAACGAGTACACTTTATATTGTGGGACTCTTTAAGTTCAGGTTTATTCGTCACAAAATCTAATTTCGTGTTCATAATTCACCCACTCATGAATTATGACGACCACAAATAATCTCGCTAAACTATGCAATTTGAGGTCATTGGATACGTATAATCTCTCCGTCACAGGCTATCAATATTATACTGGGGATATAGATAAGAACGTCAAATCCCTAAGGTATAATATAGTCAACTTTTAAATTTATGATCTCTAAATAACACTCGGAACTCGCTTTCGAAGTATACCACAGTCATGGATTTACTAGATCCCAAATACGTACATGATACTTATGCCCTGTATACAGGACTGAAAGATTCTATCTGATACTCACAGGATATCCTGAGCATCAGTCGACACCCAACGAACAGAAGGAGGTCTGATCTAAATAGATCGGTGACGTGACTGCCATCAAAGTGTGGAGGATAACTCATATATCCACAGTGGTATCTCAAGTCGAAGGACCACTATGCTACTCGACTCGTGAATATTCCATTGACGTTAGTGTACTATTTATTAGGAAATATTCAGTGAGTCATTCAGTGTTTATCAAATAAACACCTACATATCTATATGAGTCTCCCAAGACTCATGGTTCATTGGGATAAATCATCGGACCAAGTCTCGATATACGACATGTACTGGTCTCAGCGGATTTTACTAACCGACTCGTGTTAGTAAATCTTGACCATGAACTTTATTTGATAATATACTTCTAGTAATGACACTTCCCAATGTCAATTACAAACTAATTTGTAACTGCGCACTACAAAATATATTATCGGGTCTTTGTCTAATATATACATATCACTAAATCATATAGTTTCGATATAATCATAATTAGATCGAATATGTATATAAAAGCAATAAGTATTACCATAAATAAGTAATATTATGGAAAAAAAAATTGTTCGTATTCATGAATCGGACATAAATACGATCCGGATTGAAACTTCGAGCTCCAACCCTAATATGATACCTATCGGAGTGTTAGCAACCACTTAAATAAGTAAATTTAGCCTGATTCTGTAGTATGTTTCTTAGTCCATTTCTAATCTTGTTTATCAAATGTAGATCATCGCAGGAATCATAACTTTTTTCGCTAGAGTAATCAGTGCCAGTCAAATTCTAAATCAGTGAGTGGACACTTTCCTTTTAACTGACTTTCATTTTGTTATTTTTCATATCAGATTTATTTTTACGCTTTAGGGCATTAGATGGTTTTTATTATAGTTATTTCATGAAAGTTTATGATTTAAGTTATGTTTGAGAAAGAAACGTTTTCAAATTATGATTTTATGGTTTTCGAGGCATTGGGGGAAATCCACCTCAGTATGTAACTAGATACAGATATGGAATTGACGGATAACATGTGCACATGTAGAGGACTGGGGGATGGCGATACGTAACGCCCCAGATCCTAGTTTAGGACTAAGGATGACAGGTGCTCCTAGATCCTAGTTTTAGAACTTGGAGGGTAGCATAGATCCACACCATCAGTTCTAGTTTCAGGGACATGCGTGGCATGCTTAGGGAGACGGCGATACGTAACGCCCCAAAGTCATGGATTTTCATTCCTGGCACTAGTTAGGCGTATGGGGGGACGGCGATACGTAACACCCACATACATCAGGTTTTCAGAGACATAGACCGGTTTTCAGAAATATTTTTTATTTCAGATACAGATTTCAGAAAAAAAGAGTTTCCATAAAGGAAAGTTTTCAGAAACAACAGTTTTATAAGAAACTTTCAGAAAAGATAAGTTTTACAGAAAGAGTTCAAGCGAGCTTTTCAGAAAGAAGCCCGAAGTTTTCAGACATAAAAAGAGTTTTCGTATAAAGCTATTCCTTGAAATTTGGTTTTAGAACCAAATATTTTTATAACAGTATTTCAGTTTTTGTCCACTCACTTAGATCATACAATGGTCTAACCCCACACTCACAGTGTTTTATTTTACAGGTTCATGGAGGACAAGCTCGTGAGGATGGATACTGATGGCAGTCACTAGGGAGTTGGTCCACCAGGTCAAGTCAGGGATTAAGTCCAGTTCAGTCAGAGTCAGAGAGTGTCTTGTAACATGTATGTTATACAGTAATGTTCATATGTACATTGCATTATAGAAGTTATTTTCATTGTTGAAATGTGTATTTAATCAGAGTATTTAGTAGTAAGAGTATTATGCATACATGGTCGATGAGTTGGGCTATGGTCTCATACCTGAGTTTATATATATGTGAGATAAGAATAGTAGTTATCAGAAGTCAGAGGCTTATGGGGATAATACGGTCTATCCCCTGCCGGTAGCATCTCCCGGATTAGGAATGTTACAAAGATGGTATCAGAGCATGGTCTAAGGAGTATGTGACTGCAGTGGGTAGAGTGTTGAGGTCTTGTATACGCAGTATATCCAGGATACTCATATGTGAGGCACTACCTCTCCAGTATCTGATCCTTGAGTACTTCCTCAAGATCTATGGACAGATTAGTAAGCTTTCCCAGACTATTCAAATAGTATTCCTTACGAGAACAACTATACTCTAGATCCAAGTTGAGAAATCTCCTGTAGTTATCCCGGATTATCACCAGAAGTTCAAAATAAGCTATGAAACTAAATATAAAGATCTAAGAAAAGTTACTCAAGGGAGTGGGAAAGGAAAGCTATAAGAAAGTAAGGAAAAATGCATAGATGTGTAAGCAGTCAGAGATAAAGAAAAGTACAGAGACAGAATAAGACAGTGAAGCTCTAAGGATACCCACCTAGAACAGTAGAGAGAGAATAGAAAAGGCCCGAGCAAGTATTAGAGTAATTAGAATATGTAAGATTCCTTCCGTCCTCAGAATAATTCTTTAAGGCGATCCAATAGCCTTCAGGTACTTCGTATAGATAGTGAGTTCCCCGGGTAACGAGGAAAAGCCAGAAAGATAACAGAAGCAAGAAATCAAGATTAGTCTTAAGAGCTCCAATAGACTGAGATGTTAAAAGATCGTAGAGAACTCCAGACCCCTTATCCCAAGTCCACAAGTAGGCAAATAAAGGTCATAAACAGAAATGATTAGTTACCTTATCCCAAGTAATCTGATGATGACAAGACCTTAAGCTATCTAGTTTACAACTACTTGGTGATACTAATTAAGAAAGCTATCCTGACAGAGCCTATATCATACCCACATTACATGAGCAATAGACTCTACCATGACACAAAGTACTAGAACAAGGACAATGATAACTATCGAAATGTAAAGGTTTGCCCCATCATTTCCCATTTTAAGATAAATTCAACTGTAAGAAGCCCAATGAGAGTTCATCTTAAGAAATGGAAGACCTTGGAAGGTAGATCACCCAGAAAAGGATTAAGGAAGTTTTCGAGGATGTAAAGAAGAGAACCCAGTATAACCCAAAGACCTAGACAAGTCAGTACAAAGCCTGCAGTACTAGTAGAAGTCCACAAAATACAACAAACTTAGTAGAACCTACAGATCATCCCAAACCAGCAGAAAACCGTGAAAGGCTAAAAGAATAGACCATTGAGATGGAGATATTTAGAAGTGACAAAAGTATCATTATGGACAGTAGTACAAAGTGTCATAGCTGCGACTTATAATAAGAACAGAGAGTAGAAATGTAGAAAGTAGTCAGAAGAACGAACCACCACTAGCCTCAGTAGCATGGCGTAGAGCCAAGAGATAGGATCTGAAAACAGTAAGAAGGAAACAAAAGTGTCAAGAGGATTTAATACATATAGTGATATGGGTAATGTAGCTTGGAGACAACAGAATAAACGAAGACTCAACCAAGTCTGTGAGCATGTATTCATCCCCAACTTAGAGTCCAGTAAGAAGAAGAACAAAGTAAATAAGAGTATTTGATAGAATAGATGGATTATGAGGTGTCTAGATGGTGAAGTCGATAAGTTCAACAGAACATAGATAAAAATCACGAGATGGTAAGATTATATATAAGATAGAAAAGTTTGGAGTCACATTTAGTCAAGCCAAATCAAGAAATCGTCTTAGAATTAGAATCCCTTAGGGGAGTAAAGGTTCAAGGAAGTGAATGAACTAGAGAGAGCTACTCTCAAGAATATAGTATATGACTCATAAGGGTCTCATTATATCAAGAAATAAGAACTAGATAAGAGTGGTACCTAACCAAAAAATTCAGTAGAAGATGTCTTAAGTAATCGAAGTTGATAGAGTTTTCATGAGAGTAAAGATGTAATGAGTTCAAGGAACTGAGAAGAGAAAGAAACCTATGCAGCATATTAAGCTTCTTAAGGAGGAATACCAAGAGAGTATAGTAGAACTCAGAGAGAAAAAACAACGACTTTAGAAGGTTTGACAATAGAGACTAAATAGGAAAGAGTGCAGAGGCAGCACGAAAAGGTTCTTAAAGAACATGACTCCAAAGGAATTCGTAGATGAGGTAGTGTGTTCGATAGTTGAAAATGATCAGAAGAAAAGTTGGAGAGGTAAACCGGATAGTTTTTAGTCATAGTGCCCTAGTGTAAGGAAAGACATCGGATATATATATACACGAGAGTCCTAGGCTCATAGATAAGCAACATGTGCAACTGGGTCACCATAATCAGAAAGGCCTCAGGATAAGTTCCCACCCTCCCAACCCCCGTTAGACAACAATAGTAAAGATGGACTGAAAGAAGACCGGAACATAAGACTTTCAGACATAGTTTAAGAACAGGATAAAAATGAGTGACAACTCTGAGTAAAAGAGTTAGGAAAAAAGTTTTTAGATGAAACGGTACAGAGATAAAGTAGTATTCAAGTAATGACTGAGATACAAAGGAACCAATGTTAGACGAAATAGTGGATATATAAAGGAAGAACATATCCCTCAGATAAGAAGACAAAGACGTAGACCAGGGAAGTTCTCGGTATAGAATATGATAAAACTGGAGACGAAAAGAATACTAAGGAAAAAGATTTGGAAGTGAAGCCGTCAAAGTGCAACGACGATAAGAGATAATACCTAATAAGCAAAGATAAAAGTTTGTAACAATAAGGTTTCTTAGTATCAGAATGAAACCAAAGATCCCTTACGTGTTAGCCCACGTAAACCATATAAAATACCCAGCCCTAGTCTAAGTTGACCAAACCACTACGCGTTTGGGACGGTCTTAGCCACGAGTATGGGTGATTTGGTAGATTTGTATCATTGTATAGAATCGAGAAGATAAGTTATTGCGAAGTTGTAATTATCATAGCAGGTGAATCCTCAAGGTACATAATATTTACATGTATTTGAGTAATGACCATTGACAATGCTAGACTATGAAAAATTAGTTGGTGTGGTACACCATAACAAGACTTACAGTAGTAGTGAAAGTAAAGGTATGGAGAAAGCATGAATTATAGCTAGAACTGGATCGTCAGCGTCCCCGTCTATAAGGAAGTGAGATTTAAGCAAAAGCATTAATACAGTTAAGCTCCCAGAGAAGTTACCAGAACCAACCTCATTAGTACAAACCTATTCGACGAACAACAATAGTGGACAAAAGGTACATAAAGAACCCGACCCTGCACTACAAGGTCCTAAGTTATGTAAATAAGCAGAGGCAAGAAAATTGTAGTGAGAAACCGGTAAGCAGCCTAGTATATATATATGTATGTATGTATATACCTTCCAGAGTCAAAGCCTAAGTAAAGGAACCCAGTTACAGGAAGCGCAAATACCTATAGAGATAAAATATCTGTAAGTAAAGGTGGAAAAGCCTAGCCCAATAGTTATGCAGAATAAGTTAAGAGGGTGTTGAGTTCTCAGCAAGAAGACTCTTAGAATATATCTTCTTGTAGAATAGATATAAGAAGTCTAAACAGTCGAGAAATATAAGGTGTGGACGTAAACCACGAATCTAGTACCAACTCAGAACTGATAGCTCATGCAGGTAACGAGCTGGAGTAAGTAGAGTATAACAAAAGATCTAGGAATGAAATTCCTTTGATACATCATAAGTGCTGTAGCATGACCGTAGTATAAAGTAATTCGCAGGAACTTTATGAAACTAGGACGAGGAGTCCCCTCTCAATCAAAAAATTCAAGAAGTATCAGACATGAAACAGAAGTTAAGATAATAGAAAAATTAAGGCGTTCTTATTAGAAAAAATGATGAATGATCAGTCTAACAGAGATCTTACTCTTTGAGTTGTGGTGAATCCATTAATATGAGTTAGTTTATAGTAGAGTAAGAGTTCAAGCAGATAGAAAGAGAGTACAATCCTAAATATGATTTTCATAGTATGCTCTTCAGATGCAGCAAGATAACCACATCATCCTATAGTATAATGATGGGATCTGGACAGTCATCGGACAGTGATATTATATAGTGGATGAAATAAAGATAGTTACGAGTATATAGTCAGTTAAAGCTGGGACCCATGAATCCTGTGATCTATGGAAAAATCCCAAGTTTTAAAGATGATTCGAGGACGAATCCTATTTAAGGGGGATGTGAATTTAATACGGTCGGAAATCCCGACTATTGTTACATCGTGGGATGAGTGTTATATAATATAAATTATGTTTGAGCTCATATACATTTATGGAATGAATTTGGGAACGATCGGTGAATTCCTCAAAAACTCCGACTCGAAACTATATAATATTCCGCTCCGGATAGCCCATGGTATTTTGGCTATAAACGTTTTCATACGAACTCTGATTGTTATGAATTTTATATCACTGGAAACATGAGATCGAGATATACAACTTCTGCGTTGAATAGTTTTCTAAATTCGGACCATAAATTGATAGAAAATACAGGTCACAAATTCATATGAATAGTAACTTCAGACTTAACTCGAAGAATCTCAAACTTTCTCCATATTTCTATACTTTTCTCCATTAATCCAATATAAAAAAAGCCATACTATATAAGGAGATTACTATTCAATGCACACAAAATAAGAAAACAAGAGAATGGAAAAAAGAAACGTGGGAAAGAAAAGAGAGGAAGAAGAAGAAGGGAAGAAAAGAGAAGAAAAAGAAGAAGAAGAAGAAGAAGAAGAAGAAGAAGAAGAAGAAGAAGAAGAAGAAGAAGAAGAAGAAGAAGAAGAAGAAGAAGAAGAAGAAGAGGAAAAAAAGGGAGACAAAGGAGAAGATGAAGAAAGGAAGACCATTGTCCACCATTGAAGACTTGGAAGATGAAGGAAATCAAGAAGAATAAGATAAGGAAATTTGACCCAAAACTTAATTTGTTTGATTTTGAAAGTTTGATGATAAAAATAAAATAGAGATGTTGGCATGATAATAGTTTCTTATTGTTGATTGATAAGTAAAGAAAGTGATTGTTGAAGTTAAGAACCCAATTTTTAAAGTTTGAAAGGGGTGTTAAATCATGGATAATGAGATTAAATCATTGTTTGAAGATGATAATTTGATATAGAATGTGTGAATTGAAGTTCAATAAGTTGATTTGTGCAATATGGAGGTGTTTGTGGTGCTTTGGATGGACCTTGAAAACAAGCACATAATCCTGGAAAAATGGGTTCGCGTCGCGACACTTAAGGGCCTTGCATCGCGACGCGTACTGAAAAATGGCAGGACGTTTCTGGAATGCTGAGCGTCGCGACGCGTGACCCAAAACCATCCTAAATCAGTTTTTTTATCAGTCCAACTTCACTCTAGCATGTCAGAGACCACCCTAAGGGTATCATATCAACTCTTACACATATATTACATCTTGATATAAGTATGATACCTAGTTACATACTGAGGTGGGTTTTTCCCACATGCCTCGAAAACCATAAAATCATAATTTCAAAATGTTTCTTTCTCAAACATAACTTAAATCATAAACTTTAATGAAATAACTATAATAAAACCATCTAACGCCCTAAAGCGTAAAAATAAGTCTGATATGAAAAATAAAAAAAAATGAAACTCAGTTAAAAGGAAAGTGTCCACTCACTGATTTAGAATTTGACTGACATTGATTACTCTGCCGAAGAAAATTATGATTCATGTGATGATCTATATTTGATAAACTAGATTAGAAATGGCCTAAGAAACATACTACGAAATCAGGCTACAATACTTTAACCCCTCACTCCCAGTGTTTTATTTTGCAGGTTCATAGAGGACAAGCTCAGAAGGATGGATACTGATGGCAATCACTAGATAGTTGGTCCACTAGGTCAAGTCAGGGATTAAGTCCAGTTCAGTCAGAGTCAGAGAGTGTCTTGTAACATGTATGTTATACAGTGATGGTCATATGTACATTGCATTAAAGAAGTTATTGTCATTGTTGAAATGTGTATTTAATCAGAGTATTTAGTAGTAAGAGTATTATGCATACATGGTCGATGGTGTTGGGCTATAGTCCCATACCTGAGTTTATATATATGTGAGATAAGAATAGCAGTTATAAGAAGTCAGAGGCTTATGGGGATAGTACGGTCTATCCCCTGCCGGTAGCATCTCTCGAATTAGGGATGTTACATTCACGTTCGAGTAGCGTTCATGGTTTCGTTCGAACGCCTTTGCAAAATCTTTCACGTTCGTGGCGTCTTCTTTGTGCGTTCAAACATCAGTCGCATATTTTGTTTTCCTGATGCATTTTTAAAGCCGTTTTACCTCTCAGAAAATCCTACCTATAAAAGAAAATCCACACCCTCTTTACAAGGTCGGAAAACATTACCCTAAACATTCTTGCTTTGAGTTTTCCAAACCTTTGAAGATCTCTCACCCTTGAAAACTCAATCTTACATGTCTTCTTCCTTGTGGGTGACCTTATTGTTTCATCACCATCTACCCTCCAAACACAACCTGACCAATATCCTAAGCTTTCTGAGTTTGAAGGTTGAGATTGACATTCGAAGCTCTGTGGCTTAGCTGTGCAGATTCAATTCATTGAGACTTCTGATGGTCTGAAAAAAGTTACTCGGTGTAGGCTTTGGAAGTTCCTCAGGTAATTACAATTTTGGGAATAGAGTCGACAAAGTTGTTGCTTTATGTCTTTTCACCATCTCTGTAAGTTTCTCTCATATAGTGGATTTGAGTGGTAGCCTATACCCGTAGTGGTTTTTTACTCTCACGAGTTTTTCACTTCGTAAATAAATCCACTTGTCCCTTTTCCTTTTCATTTTCTGAAGTTTATTATTTGTGATTGATGCTTTACTTTATTTGACTTGTTTAATTTGAGGTTGATTGATATCTTATTATAGGATCTCTAACCGAAACGTGTTTTAGACAGAGTCAGAATGTTTATAATTTTCACAACGGTTCGAACCAGAACTGTTGGAACAATACGGTTCCAACGGCTAGTAGCCGTTGAGCTAGCTCCCTACCCTTAAATTATAAAAAAAAAGTTTTTAATTTTTTTAAAATCTAATTACTAAATTACCCTTAATAACATTATAAAACGGTTAGTTTTAGGGATATTTTAGGTATCACAAAAATAATCCAAAAATGTATAAATATGGGCCAGTCTTCATTTTTTCAACACACAAAATTCTCAATTTCTTAAATTCTTAAATTCTTTATTCTCTCATCTTCAATTTCTCATTCTCAATTCTCTCATTCTTCAATATTAATAAAAAATGGCAAGCTCATCTGAGAATACCATGTCCAATGTGCCAACCCAAGAGAGCGGCCAAAGTATCGGTACACGGAGAAGAGAAGTTAAGTCTCGATCCTCCGATATTTTCAGAATTTATTTTCATTTAGTCGAGACTGAAAATGAAGGTCCAAGAGTAATATGCAACTAATGTGGTGTATCTTACAAATTTACTGGCGGCTATGACAAAATGAACAAGCACTTGGATAGACATTATACATATGAAATTGGACTTGATACAACGCAAACTCAAATAGGCAGGTACACACCATCTAGTAGAGGTACGAGTTCTTTAGATTTATTTGAATATTCTAATACTAAAAATAGCAAAGAATTTGCTAAATTTATTTGTATTGCACATATTTCTTTAAATTTTGGTGAAAAAATTACTTTTACTAATTATGTTCGAAATGTTTTAAATCCTGTTGCCTGTAAAATGACTTGAAATACAATAAAACGTCAAAATTTTAAATTATACAAAGATGGTAAAATTATTTTAAATGAAATATTTAAAGATATTAAATGTCGTCCTTCTATTTCTGATATTTGGAGTGACCATTGGCAAACACACATAAATATGTGTGACTTGTCATTGGATTAATGTATCATGGAACATGCAAAAATGACTTATTGCATTTAAAGTTTTTGATGAGCAACATATCATTGGATTAATGTATCTGGTGTAATATCTCCCCAGAGCCAAGTATTTCTCTCTCAGCTCGGGGTCGGGTTATGTCCCACCGAGTCAGCCTTTCGGTCTGGGGACGTAACATTCCCCCAGAACCAAGTATTTCTCTCAGCTCGGGGCCGGGTTTTGTCCCACTGAGTCAGCCTTTCGGTCCGGGGACGTAATATCCCCCCAGAGCCAAGTATTTCTCTCAACTCGGGGGTCGGGTTATGTCCCACTGAGTCAGACTTTCGGTCTGGGGATGTAATATTCCACCAGAGCCAAGTATTTCTCTCAGTTCGGGGTCGGGTTATGTCCCACCGAGTCAGCTTTTCGGTCTGGGGATGTAATATTCCCCCAAAGACAGGTGTTTCTCTCAACTCGGGGTTGGGTTATGTCCCACCGAGTCAGCCTTTCGGTATGGGGACGTAACATTCCCCCAGAGCCAAGTATTTCTCTCTGCTCGGGGCCGGGTTATGTCCCACCGAGTCAGCCTTTCGGTCTGGGGACGTAATATTCCACCAGAGCCAAGTATTTCTCTCAGTTCGGGGTCGGGTTATGTCCCACCGAGTCAGCTTTTCGGTCTGGGATGTAATATTCCCCCAAAGCCAGGTGTTTCTCTCAGCTCGGGGTTGGGTTATGTCCCACTGTGTCAGCGTTTCGGTCTGGGGGACGTAATATTCCCCCAGAGCCAACTGTTTCTCTCAGCTCGGGGTCGGGTTAAGTCCCACCAAGTCAGCCTTTTTGGTCTGGGGATGTAATATTCCCTCAGAGCCAAGTATTTCTCTCAGCTCGAGGTCGGGTTATGTCTCACCGAGTCAGCCTTTTTGTCTCGGGACGTAATATTCCCCCAGATCCAAGTATTTCTCTCAGTTCGGGGTCGGGTTATGTCCCACCGAGTCAGTCTTTCGGTCTGGGGACGTAATATTCCCCCAGAACCAAATATTTCTCCCAGTTCACGGTTGGGTTACATCCCACCAAGTCAATCTCTTCGGTCGCCCAGATCTCGAGTGGTCGTTTGCAAGAATGCATTCGGAGCAAATTATGGAAGGCAAGAAGTGCAATAGAAGCATGCAAAAAAAAAAATAATATATACATAGTTACTACAAGAATAAAGTCTCACCCGGGATTGGTTTAGCCAAAAGCGGGGGCTGAGCTAAGTATTGCTTGAGTTGCATGAAGGTATCTTCGCACTTTTTCATCCAGCTGACCTCCTTCTTAGCCTTCTTGATCAACTTGAAAAAATGATGGCATTTTTCGGTTGCCCGGGAGATGAACCGATTTAGTGCAGCCACCCGACCCGTTAAACTCTGCACCTCTTTGACCGTCTTGGGAGGTTTCAATTCCAGAACAACTCGGATCTTCTGTGGGTTCGCTTCTATACCTCGTGCACTGACCATGTATCCCAGAAACTTTCCCGACGCTACACCTAATGCGCACTTGATAAGCGGAAAATATATCAATATTTAGCGCCCCTTTTACTTAATATTTTGTTTAGTTTCTCGGGTTTGATGAACGTTTTGATGTGTTTTAGTTTGTTTTGTAGATAAAATAATATTGGGACTCAATGAAATCATTTAGGATGAAATGTGGGTCAAATAAGGGCAAAAATTGGACTTGACATATTAATTTTGGAGATTGGAAACTTGAAAGGGCGTTCTAACAAAGTGCAGTTTCGAAAATTCCAATTTTACGCAACTGTCGTATTTTGGGCATAACGTTTTATTCCAATATGGAATTGAGCTGATTCAAGTTCCAAATTAAGGAAGACTCAAAGATCTACAACTTTGAAGAACAAAATAATTTCGAATTCTGAAGATTGCATGACCGAAATTTATGAAACATCCAGAAGTGTGTTATCTGTAATTATTAAAGTCATTTTCAAAGCAAATAAATAAATAAATAATAAAAATAGTCAAGCTCCCACCAAACATGATAGAAATTAATAATGGATTTGGTGGAGTAATTAGTGGAGCAATTCGTGGAGCAATTAATAATGGATTTGGTGGATTATTTGATGGAGGCAAAATTTTGCCTATAAATACCAAGTCATTTCATTTGTAAATTCATACTTTCTTCTTTGAAATTCCTTAAGAATAACTAAGAAGATTGTATCTTGTTTATTTATTTACAGCTTTCAGTAATTAATTTCCGCTTTCACACTTTCTTTTCTTTACTTTTCAGTTTTTACTTTCCGCAATTTACTTTTACGCACAATATTTTCCTTTCTTTTCTTTTTTAGTTTTTACTTTTCAAGCAATGAGGAGGTAACTCCCCCTTGCTGGGGTAAAAGGTAAAGCTTTTATTATTGCTATTTAGATTAATCTCCCATAATTATAATATAATAACTATTTAAAATCTGACTTAATGAGGATACCGCCATATTGGTCGGTTGGTAATTAATTATAAATTGATTTTAACCTGACTAAGCATGGATACCGCCTGGTTGGTCGGTTGGTAATTAATTATTAATTTGACTTAATCAGGATACCGCCTATATGGCTGATTGGTAATTATCACGCAAAGTTAATATATTATATTAAGGGAGATATCTAAAATAGTAGTAATAAAAATGGATCCTTTTACCTCAGCATTTTCTTTATTGTACTTTTATTTTATTTACTTTCAGCATTTACTTTACAGTAATTTAATTTCCAGCATTTACTTTCCAGTAATTTACTTTCCAGCATTTACTTTATGTCTTTTCTTTTATTTAAGTTTTTACTACCCGTAAATATGTGTCGTAACTAAGCCAATTATCTGGGGTTGATGATGAAATCCAATATCACCGGTTTATAAGGAGTTAATTTACAGTTTGGATAATATAAAGGTTTATTTATTGAGCCTTAATCCTAATGCTTTTTATTAACTGACCATTAATAAAATTGAACTGGTAAACTTAAAATGAACTTGGAAAATAGATTTTAGGTTAAAGACCTTAGACTCAATAGCTCACGATCTTCCTTGAGGATAAATAACCCTTTAATAGATTTCCTTACAGGATAGGAATATACCTGTCGGGCGGGGGTAGCCATAATTGGAACTTAATCTTAATGAATTCAGATAACTTTGTTAACATAGGAATATGATTAATTGGGTTATACTGGGTATTTGTATTTGACCATCGGAAGAGGCTTTTACATAATTTCGTGTTCCAGGTTAATAAACCAATATATTACACAAACGTAAAATAATCACTTCATCTTTTAAAAAGATATTGGAAGGATTCACAACCCTGGATAGTTTTATAAATTTGAATTTTCTTCAATCTACTTTCAAGCAATTTTATTTACTTGTTTTAAGTTTTAAAGTCACCACCCAATCAAACAATCAATCCATTAGATACTTGTAAACATTTAACTTCATAAATTGATAACAAAAGGTTTTAAGTCATCGTGAGATTGATACTTTTTATACTACCTGAACGATATGTGCACTTGCGTTATACGCGTGTTGGCGCCGTTGTCGGGGACTTATTTATCTTTCACTATTATTTTTGGGTTTGGATACTTTACTTGTATCTAATTTCTTTTTACTTATTGTTTTTGTTTTCTTGTGTTTCAGGTTCTCAGACATTACATGAGACGAACCAGAAGCTTTGAACTCCGACCGCTTAACCCAGAGATTGAAAAAACCATCAGACAATTGAGAAGGGAAAGGCGAGAAGGCCAAGAAGCAATCGTTAACATGGAACCTGAACCTTTAGAAGTTGCACCACAAATTCCTATTCGAGACAGAACCATTCCAGTGGTGGACGACCTCATTTTCTATATTGTAATTCCTCCCTTACCAGCAAATACGTGTGACATAAAAACATGCATTCAGATGATTTAGCAATCAGTACAGTTTGGGGGGAATGCAACTGAAGATCCTAATGCCCACATCAGCAACTTCCTGAAAGTTTGCGGCACTTTCAATTACAGCAGAGCATCAGAAGAAGCAATGAGACTGTGAGTTTTTCCATATTCCTTGAAAGACAGAGCAAAAGCTTGACTACATTCACTATCAGCAGGTTCCATCACAACTTGGAACACCATAGCCACCAAATTCCTTGCAAAGTACTTTCCACCAGCCAGAATAGCAAAACTGAGAAATGACATCACATCCTTTGTACAACTTGACTCGAAAACTCTCTACGAAGCTTGGGAAAGGTACAAAGATTTTCTCCCGAAATGTCCTCACCATGAGATTCCAAAAGGGCTTCAAGTCCAAACTTTCTATAATGGACTTTCTGGACTGATGAGAACCACAATTGATGCTGCTGCTGGAGGAGCTTTGATGGCAAAAGGATAAGATCAAGCCTGGGACTTAATCGAAGAGATGGCTAACAACAATTCCTTGTAGCCAACAGAAAGAAGCATGATCTAGAGAATTACAGTAATATATAAAGTTAGAGCCAACTCAACAGTGAATACTAAGTTGGATCAGATGTGCAAAAGCCTGGAAACACTTAACACGCAGGTTGTAAACATCGCCAGAGCCACAAGTTCACCATATGGAGGAGCACCAGAGCCAAACCAACATGAAGAAATGGTGAACTATGTCAACAATTTCAGCAGACAGTGGAACAATCCATATTCCAACACCTACAATCCAGGGTGGAGGAATCATCCCAATGTTTCATGGAACAACAATTCAGGGCAAAAGAACATTCCACCACCTGGATTTCAACAGCAAAAAAAAGAAATAAGTTTAAAAAAGAACCAGAAATGAAAGAATGGATTGCACAGATGTTTAAAAAGCAACAAGCGGCATATGATGCTATTTTTCAAAGCCAATATGCTTCTATCAAAGCACTAGAGAATCAAATTGGACAACTGGCCAATGCTCAGAGTTACAGACCGCCAGGGAACATTCCTAGCAGCACAGAACCAAATCCAAGGAACTGAGGGAAGGAGCAATGCCAAGCCATTACTTTGAAAAACGGTACTGAAATCAAAAAAGATATTGGAATCAAGGCAACAATTGAAGAGGTTCCTAAAGATGTAGTTCCACAAATGGAGGAAAAATAAGGAAAGGAAAAAGATCAAGAAATGATCATTATACCTCCACATTTTCCACAGCGTCTCCAGAAGAATAAACCAGACAAGCAATTTTCTCGGTTCCTATAGATCTTTAAAAAGCTGCATATCTACATTCCATTTGCAAAAGCGTTGGAACAAATGCCCAACTATGTCAAATTCATGAATGACATTCTTTCACGAAAACAGAGATTGGGAGATTACGCGACAGTAGCATTATCATAAGAATACAGCGCCATCATTCAGAGGAAGCTTCCCCTAAAGTTGAAAGATCCTGGCAGTTTCACTGTTCTTTGCACCATAGGAGAACATGACTTCGGTAAGGCTTTGTGCGATTTAGGTGCAAGTGTTAACTTGATGCCTTTTTCTATTTACAGGAAACTGCAGATTGGAGAAACAATGCCCACCTCAGTCTCTCTACAACTTGCTGATAGAACGCTCATATTTCCGAGAGGTGTAGTTGAAGATGTGCTGGTCAAAGTTGACAAATTCATTTTCCCAGTAGATTTTACAGTCCTTGATATGGAGGAAGATGAATATGTGCCGATCATCCTTGGGAGACCATTCTTGGCTACTGGTCGAACCATTATTGATGTACAAAAAGGAGAACTAACCATGAGGGTACATGACCAAGAAGTAACATTCAATGTTTTCAAAGCCATGAATTTCCCCAATGACAAGAATGAGGAATGTTTCAGACTTGATGTGATAAATAGTACAATCCAGACTTGCAATGCAATGCAAAGTTCTACTGACAAACTTAAAGTATGTCAATTGCCTGTGGAGCTGGAAGATAAAGCGTACTGTGCACTGAAGAAGCCTATTCTTGCAATATAAGCAATAGAAGAGAAACAGTTCCATCAGCTTAATAAATTTGAGGAATTTCACAATCAGCCTTTTGAGAATGCCAAATTATACAAAGAAAATGCCAGAAAGAAACATGATGAGAAGTTAGTGCTCATACAACTGGAACTAGGGCAGAAGGTACTGTTAAACAAATCAAGGGTAAAACTCTTCCTATGGAAGCCAAAATCACGGTGGTCAGGTGCATTCCTAATCTCCAAGGTTTTACCAGATAGAGCCGTTGAGATACATGATCCCAACTCCAATAAAACATTCAAGGTTAAAAACAAGCGTGTCAAGCACTACTGGGGAGAATCAATTGAGCGACAAAAAAAAAGTGTCACACTTTCAGATCCAGCCTAACGTTCGGGAAATCATGTCTAGCTGACGACGTTAAACTTAGCGCTAGCTGGGAGGCAACCCATGCAACTCGTGTATATATTGTGATTTGGTGTGTTTGATTTTTGTGTAGGTAAAGTCACATTTCAGGATGGAAGACGTTCTTGCAAATCTTCACAAGAAATTTCCTTCTCTCCCTCAAAACTCTCTGATGAAAGTCTACAAAGCTCGTTTGGAACGAATGAGACTACTGATGATCAAGGTATTCCAACTGACATTCGTTGGATTATTGAAACACGGGTCCGATTGGCAGGTGAGTCTTCTGACACTTTTATTTCACATCTGTCTGGTTTAAGAAGAAGCACATATGCTAAAAAGAGAAGAGCCAAAAGAATGTGTGTTCGTTATAATGTGCTCGTATGTTTTATGATACTCATTGTCGATCTTTAGGAATGGTGTCAGATAACTGTGAAGATAAGATTAATTTCATTAGGGATGGCTTGAGTAAAGAGTCTTTGGATGACATATCTAAAACTCTTGAGATGCATCCCAGTGGATATGTGTATCATGAAATTCGCATGTTATATGCACAATTCCATAAAGAAAGACAACAGTTAAGTCTCGGGAATCTGACTCTAAAAGACCATGTTTGCCAATTTATAATAAAATTGGATGGGAAGCTTGTCCCTGATGCATAGACATCATTCAAGTCGTTACATTATTGTAAATATTATATCTCTTTGTATTTTCCTAATAATTGTGATTTGCTTTGTTATTTTCTTCGACAGGATCCAGGCTACTTTTTGACCTTTCACGATTTACTATTTTGCTACTAATCGTCATTTGGAAGCTACTTATGCTATTATTACTCACCCTTTTCAGGTTCTATAAATTCAACTCATCATTGTACCTTTGAAGGCATCCAGATAAAAATGGAAGCTACTTCAATAAGACGGGTTGAAAACTATTGGATAATTATGACCCATAGCATTACTATTTGTACATAACATGGTGTTGTTGTACAAATAAACTATGTGTCAAAGGAAATTTCTCTTTTATCATTTGTAATTATATTACCAAGATATATAAATGATAAAAGTCCATATGATTAGTACCGGATTAATAAGATATGAGACAATATTAATCCATTAAGGTTTAATCATTAAATATCCCTAGTCGTAGTATTATCGAGACTGGACATCGATAATGCGGAATAGACTAGTATTACACTTGTGCGCGTTATGGAAGCGTAACGACATAGTTCTCATATATTTGGGTATTGGATACTCATGCAAGTGTAATAGGAGATATTGTTTACCGATGGTACGGAAACAGCTTCGCTCTGGATAGACCCATCAGAATCCCATTGGTAGTATGACTATGTGTCTATAGGAATCCGAATCAGGGTAGGTGTATTTGGTCTTAACCTGAGACTTGCATCGCTAATACTTGCCTCTTCTGGGTATACTGAGAATCGTAGTGTATTGGGTGTGATGTCAAGATGGAAGTATCACTCCAGTCATATGGAGATGATGATCACACAGGATACGGAACTAGTACTCTTAAGTACTGCAGTCATCGGGATAATATGACTAGGTCATGATTATTCGATCATAGAGACTAGTTACCAGAGATCCGATATATGCTTCGTACGGGGCAGACACAATTCCAGCCCTAGGCCTAACATGTGATATCGATACTGGATCGCAATACGCAATACTACGTATACTACGTCTGACATAGATTACATATTCCTTAAAAGAATATTTCTGGAGAATTGGGTAGGCACGGTGCTTTGCTAGAAGCCAACTATGTCTTGTAAATCGGTAAGAAAATGGTACGAGGTACACACGTATTCGGATAGTCTGATAACCGAATTTACTGCTAACATATCCAAAGATCTCATGGGTCGCTTCCCGAAGATTCACCGATGACGTATGACTCGAACATAATTAATCTAGGATTAATTAGTAGAGAGAGAAAATTAATCTAGGATTAATTACGGCGAGAATTTTATTTGGAATAAAATTCAATTTATAGAGAGAGAACGATTAATTCCGAATTAATCGATTAAAATAATATATTCGATATATTAAATGAAATTAGATTTCATAACGGAATTAAAATTGGATTTTAATTCGGGTGAACGAATTAATTTAGAATTAATTCGCGAGCGACTTTATAGTAATTTTGTTAGGCATAATTATTTAATTAAATTTGATTTAATTAAGTCGCAATGGAGAATTCGTTAATTCGGAATTAACGAACCCGAGCCCAGAATGTGTTTGCGGCCCACTTGGATTTTGAATTAAAGTGGGGCCTACACAAGTCACATCACCTAGTCAACTTTATCAACTTTTGGTTATAGAAGTTGGTGGGATTTTTTGGTTGCTTGTAAATTACACAAGCCTATTCCATTGACGTGAGCTTGACCTTTACCTAATGGGATTTTGGTATTACTTTATTTTTTTGATTTTTGAAATCAAGTAACACATTCATTCATCTCTTTCTCTTCACCACCATTCACGCCATTTTCTCTCTTTTCTCTTTTACTCTCATTGCCGAGAGTTACAAAGGAAGAACAAGGAAATTTTGTAGCAAAATTTCCAAAGCTAACACTTAAAGTAGTCATTTAAAGGTGATAGGGAAACTACTCCCATGAGTTTGGAATTCAAGAACAATCTTGGAAGCTCAATATACAATTCAAAGGAGAGCTTGGAGCAACTTCAAAGGAAGCAAATTTTTGTTATCTCCTACATCCTCTTAGCCGATCAAAGTGAGTACTTTCCGCTATCTTCCTTTGTTTATTCACACATCTTGTATGCTTAATTGATCTTGGCTAGTTCTTAAAGAACCCAACAATGGTATCAGAGCCTAAATTAAACATGAAATGAATTAGGGTTCATAGACTTTAAATTGGGGCTTTTATGATTTATGCATGATTTCTTCAAATTGAGGTTTTGGTTGAGCTTGAATGATGTTAAATTAGATTTGTGCATCTTAGGAATTGAGAAATTAAATTGGATAAAATTTCCCCTAATTCCATATGCTTGACCGAATGACTTGGAACCCTTAGCTCATGGTGATTTTGATTTTTTAAACCATTGGATGTGTTTAAAATGAATGGATAAATTGATTTGTGATTTAATTGGATTGAAATCAAAATTAATAAAAACAATTACCATACTGTCGTGAGCTTAATGAGCATGTTGGGATTGATTTTGCTTCAATTTGTGTTGGACATAAGTTGATTAATTAAAGCATGATTAATTAGTGTAATTGATGTTTTGGAAATATTAATTTAACTAATTAATTGTGGCTAATACACTTTAATTAAATAATTGTAATATTTGGAATATTGTGATTAAATAAATTAGCCTTTAATTTTGAATTGGGCTAATGTTGTTGTAATTGGGCTTAATGGGCTTGGTTGGGCCAAGTTTGGTTTAAGATAATTGGTCGGATCCAATTGGGCCTAAAACCATTTCCATAAAGTCCAAATATAATAAATGGGCCTTTAAATAATTAATTGGGCCTAATGGGCCAAAATTAATTTTGTGGCAAAGGGTGATTCCTTATTGGGCTTTGGATGCCAAAGTCCATGCCTTAATAAATTAATTGAAAGCCCATTGGACTTTAATTAAATTGACATTGGATGTTAATTGGGTTTTGAGACCCATTAAGATTAGATTTAGAATCTAAGTCGTAAAGGCACATTATTAAATTGTAATTATTTAATTTGGAATTAAATAAAGAATTAATATTGAATAGAAATTAAATCGGATTTAAAATTGTAGTTCGATATAATTCAAGAATTCGTACTTTGAGTACTTATTCTTAAACGAGTTGGACTCGCGCAAATCAAATCGTTGTTTGTGTTGAAATTGTCTAAGCATCCCAAGATCATTTCAAGCATTGAAAATACATTTGAATACATCAAGAAATATGGCAGAAACATACTTACATTGATCGGATTGGATGCGACGAAGAAAATCTTTTCTTCCAAGGTAGAAGAGGCTCTCGGCAGTGGGCTAATTTTGGCCTCCAAAATTCGGTCATCACCTCCAATTATGCTCCTCCATTTTCGGTCAACCTCCATTGATGGATCTCCAAGCTCCAAGCTATGTATGGTGATTCCATGCTCATGAAATTGGTTCCCTATCACCTTAGGATAACTCTCTGTGTGCTAGCACTAAGGAATTTTGCTACAAAATTCCTTATCTTCTCCTTGTGTTTCACGGTGAAACCAGAAACAGAAGGCAGAAAAACAGCCAAAGGCCGAGTGAGAGAAGAAGAGAAAAGTGGCTCCAAAAACGTGAACCAAATGAGAGAGAGAGATAGTGTTGGTTGGTGAGAAAAGGTGTATCAAATACTTTTCAATTTCTTAAATTGATTTACCATTTTCTTTTCCAAAAAATCAAATGGCATTAAAGTTTTGCCAACCACCTCCATCAAGTCACATCATTCAATCAATCAAGTGACAAGTAGTCACATCACTCAAAGTGACTAATGATTTGACTCTTGATGCGACTAGCGATTTGACGCTAGATTTGACTTGCGTGCCGCACTCGAATTCAAAATACGAATGCGCTCGCAAACAATCTCGGACTCGGGTTCGCTAATTCCAAATTAACGAATTTTCTGTTGCGACGTAATTAAATGATTATGCCTAGTGAAATCACTATTCACGTTGCTAACGAATTAATTCTAAATTAATTCGTTCGCCCGAATTAAAATCTACTTTTAATTCTGCGTCGAAATCGAATTTCGTATAATATATCGAATATATTATTTTATCGATTAATTCCAAATTAATCGTTATCTCTCTTTAAATGATATTTTATCCCAGATAAAATATCTCTGTAATTAATCCCAGATTAATTTTCTCTCTCATCTAATTAATCCCATATTAATAAAAGTGCGAGTCATACGTCATCGGTGAATCTTTGGGAAGCGACCCATGAGATCCCCGGATATGTTGGCAGTAAATACGGTCTTCGGACTATCCGAACACGTAAATACCTAGTACTACGCTTTTACCGATTTACAAGACAAGGTTGGCTTCTAGCAAAGCGCCATGCCTACCCAATTCTCCAGAAATATCCTTACAGGAATATAGTGATCTATATCAGGCGTAGTATACGTAGTATTGTGTATTTCGATCCAGTATCGGATGTCACGTGTTAGGCCTGGGGCTGGAATTGTGTCTGCCCCGTACGAAGCACATATCAGATCTCTGGTAACTAGTCTCTATAATCGGATAAACATGACCTTGTCATTTTATCCCGATGACTGCAGTACATAAGAGAACCAGTATCGTATCCTACGTGACCATCATCTCCACTATGACTGGAGTGATACTTCCATCTTGACATCACACCCAACACACTACGATTCTCAATATACCCAGCAGAGGTGTACACAGAACCTGTTAAAGCCCTAGATGACCAAAACCAAAGTATATTGATTGTCGCAAGTATTAGCGGTGCAAGTCTCAGGTTAAGACCAAATACACCTACCCTGATTTCAGACTTCCATAGACACATAGTCATACTACCAATGGAATTCTGATGGGGTCTATCTAGAGCGAAGCTGTTTCCCGTACCATCGGTAAACACAACCTCATATTACACTTGCATAAGTATCCTATACCCAATTTATGAGAACTATGTCGTTATGCCCTCACAACGCGCACAAGTGTAATACTAGTCTTTTACGCATTATCGATGTCCAATCTCGATAATACTCTGACTAGGGATATTTAATGATTTATCCTTCATGGATTAATACTGTCTCATATCATCTCAATCCAGGAACAAATCATAGGGACCTCCAATCATTTATACATCTTAGTGATCTAATCACAAATGATAAGAGAGCAATCTCATTTATCACATAGTTAATTTGTACAAAAACACCATGATCTATACAATAGTGACGCTATGGGTCATAATTGTCCAACAATCTCCCACTTGGCCTATAGCCAGTCACTCGAGTGTCTGACACCCGAACTATGTACGGTTGGCTCAAACTGCTGAGAAAAGGCTTTCGTCAGTGGATTTGCATGATTATCATCTAATGCGATTTATTCGATCATCACATCTCCACGATGTATGATCCGAACGAATCAGATGAATATCAAAGTATATATCTGGATCTTTGATGAGACCGTTAATTCTTTAGCCTGTGATGTAGCCTAGCTCAGCTGCTAATAGAACTATATCTAATCTAATTAGATTTATTATCGACCCAAATGGCTTATATTGCTGCCTCAGCTGCAGCAATAACCCACATTAGTTGTTTATTCGGTAACAATATCTTGCTTGGAAGATTTCCAGCTCACTGTTCCGTTATTCAAACTGTATAGTACCGTTTGTGACTTGTAGTCGTTTTTATCGGTTAGGAAACTTGCAGTAGTGATCCCAGTCACTTCAAGTTCTCCTTCTCCATAGAGTTCTCGTAGAGTATTAAAAACTTTAAATCTATCCCATTAGATCTTTATTCCTAGAATAAAGGTTGTTTCTCCCAAGAATTCTACGGAGAATTTTCTCGAAAGCCTAGCTTTCGCTGATTGTATTATGAGAATATCATTTCCAAGAAATGACATATTATCATTATTTATAGGACGGTCACAGTCAGTGCGCTCCCACTAACCTTCTTATATACACAAGAATCATTTTCGTTTTGAATTAAATCATAAACCATTATGATTACATCAAAAATGATAATTCCAAGAACCTATGCTTGCTTCAATCCATACATGGATCGAATAACCTGCAAACCTTGTTTGCTAGTTTTGGTACGGCATAACCGACAGGATGTTGTAAACATCCTCCAAAAGATTTCCTTTTCAGGAAAGCGATTTTCCCGTTAAGCTGACATATTTCATAAATGAAACATGCAACATTAGCAAGCATTATCTAAATGGATTCACCGTGGCAACAGGTAAAAGGTTTCATTGTAATCAACACAATGTTGATAACGATACCTTTCCGCTAAAAGCCTAGCTTTATACGTTGGTATGTTGCCATCCATGTATGTCTTCCTTGAAGACTTATAAAGTACCAATAGACACAATGCCTTGCGGTACATCAACTAGTATCCAAACTGGTTGATATACATGGAATCCATTTCAGACTTATGGCACTTTTCCATAATAGGGAGTCGATACCTTGTATCACTACCTCATACGTAGTCAGTTGGTATTCCTCAATAAGATTGACATCTTTATGAGGTGAGATCAGAAACCCATACCCCAGTTTGTCTTATGACTCTCTCCGACTTACGCGGTTCTTGTGTATTCAAAGATTAATGGTATAGTTTCATCTTTGATGAACTATTTGTGTTCCATTAGGAATCGGTGCCTGGAACAGTATTACTCCGTTTTTCATCGAGTTTTACTATCCTCCCACTTACCACTGCATATAGGTATTCCTCTTAGGAAAACCGCATGGTGAGCAATAATTAAATTGTTCTAATGTGAGTTGTATAAGTACTATACTTATGGTATCCCTAAGATAATCTACAATTTGGCACTTATCCGATTTGGGTTCTAGTTTGGTATCATCCAAACATATGCCCAGCATCCCAAATCTTTAGGAATGAGAAACCTAGTTTCTTTCCTGTTCATATCTAATATGAGATCTGTCAAACAGATTTTATGGAACCTTATTCTAAATAAGTTCTGCACTGTTTATGCGTATCCGTTGAAGGAAATGGTAGCTCAGAGCGACTCGTGATTAACCTTATCATGTCCAACAAAATTAGGTTACTCAGTTCGGACACATCATCAAAATGACGTGTTCCGGGAGGAGTCCTCATTGAAAGAATACTATACTCTTTCAAGTTTATAAGAAACTTATTGCTTAAGTATTTTCATCATGGTCTAACCGTGACGATATAATACTTTAGCCGATCTGTTTGTCTATTTCGTGTCGAAACTGTAAAAGTTTTCGATCTGTGTTCTTCAAAAGAAACACATAACCATAACGCGATGCCACATCCGTAAAGGTCATGAAATATTCATATCCACCTCTAGTCTAGCTAGACATGGGCCCACTTGCTTCACTATGAACTAGGGCTAACAGATCGGTGACATTTACACTTTTACCAAGTAAAGCTGTTATAGGCACTTTGCTCAATAAACTAGATTCGTAAACTTTATTTGAATTGAATCAAATTTGTCCTAGTACCCACTCTTCGAAAGTGTGGATATACCAGTCTTGTTTAATTGTGTCCCAGACAACAATGCCATAAATTAGTTTATTCTGATCAAATCAGTTTGAGCTATTTATTTGTCATGTTGTACGTTTGAGATTTATTTATATTTAAAATATAAATTCAGTTATTCACATCTAATGTGTTTATCTCAATATCATCTTTATATAATGAAACACTTTAGTGTTCTAGAATATAAAGGTATATCCGTAACGGATAAATACTGATATAGAGATAATGTTTCTAGTCAAACTAGTTACATTATAACAGTTCCTAATTTAAGTACAAACCCAAAGGGTAGTTCCTAAACTTAGGTATCTACGGTTGAAACAGCGACTTTCGTCCCATTTCCGTTTCGCAGATAAATCTCAATAGATGTCAGTATCCTACTCATAGCAGATTCTGAACATCAATACATATTTATGTATCACACTGAGTATTTGAAATCTAATTTTAATACTAGTATTTTACATATTTATATGAGAACTATGCCGTTATGCCACATCCGTAAATGTCACGAAATATATGAGAACTATGTCGTTATGCCCTCACAACGCGCACAATTGTAATACTAGTCTTTTACGCATTATCGATGTCCAATCTCGATAATACTCTGACTAGGGATATTTAATGATTTATCCTTTGTGGATTGATACTGTCTCATTTCATCTCAATCCGGGAACAAATCATAGGGACCTCCTATCATTTATACATCTTGGTGATCTAATCACAAATGATAAGAGAGCAATCTCCTTTGTCATATAGTTAATTTGTACAACAACACCATGATCTGTACAAATAGTGACGCTATGGGTCATAATTGTCCAACAGTTTGAACATTGGATGGTCATTATTCAAAGATTAATTAATTGGATTAGATTGATTGATAACATGCTTTGTGTGAATACGTGGATGTATTGTATGAATAATGAATATCAAATGGATATTAGATGGGTGAGGGCAATTTTGGAAATTATTATAATAAATTTAGAATTTATTAAATTGGACCTGCGTGTCCAGCCTTTATCTCTCGATTCTTTGTAATTCTCTTCTCACCTATTCCCCTCAATGTAAATGAGGTTTCTTTAGAAGTATTATGTAATTGGGTGGAAGTATGAATAATGCTAGCGGGAGAGAGGAAAGAGAGTGATTTGGTCTAGGATCAATTTGTGAAATATCCATCCGCATATCATTATTAATTTATTTACCGCGCCTTATTAGGCTTTTAGAATGCATGTTTAAGGGTGTATGATGAGACCTAATCAAAGATAATAAATTGGTTGCCAATTTACGCGAAAAACCCTCAATATTGATTCATTCTATTTAGTGATTCATTCTCAAGATCCAAGATTGACACTGGTTTGTTGGCCAAAGTCAAGACCTTTGTCTATCGCGGATGTATTTGAATCATGAAGGCTTTGTTCCATATCGTACGCCTTGGGCAAGTTGTGATTTGTTGGCCAAAGTCATGGTCACTTCTTGTTCATCGGCCTCAATTACAAAGCTTTCCATTGTCAATGGGTCACGCTTAACTAGAATCATTAAGCTTGTTTAGCCAAAGCCAAGGCTTAGTTAATTTAGAGGAAAAAGGTTAGGGAATATATCAGATATATTGGCATATATTGGATATATATTTCAAACTTGGAAGTCCACCTACTGGATCAAGGAATTGGATGAGATCAAATTGATCTTAGAGATCTACCTAGTTAAATATCATACAGCTTGTTGGCCAAAGTCAAGGTTGTGTGTTATTTAATGGGATCCTAGCCCACTAGGAAACTAGGTTCCCGAGTACTCCACAGAGGGTTAGAGGCTCGCCGAAAATAGTGGGAGGCAAGTATTAAATTTGCAATTTCGTTTAGATACTTTCAATACGCGCTCATTTCATTTTTCGTCATTATTTAAATATAAATATATTAGTTGGACTAATATTCAATTGTTGTTTTAATTAAACAGTTGGACTGTATTCAAACTACTTCATTTATAGTTGATTATATAAATTGGATTATAGTAATCAATATATTTGAATTTAACTAATCAAATAGTAGTTGATTATATAGTTAGACTATAGTAATCATTATATTCGATTGTACCTGAATTCGTTGATTGGATAGTTAGACACATCCAAAAAGTGCTTAGTTCGTTGGAAAAACTAACGCAAATATCAACTTTCTCTCGCCCTACTTCTAAGGGGTTGGAGAGATTTCTTCAATTCTCTCCTTTCTAAAGCTGCGAAAGGCGGCCCCCCCAGAACACCTTTTTTATTTCTTCCCTTTAATGAAAGACCCTCGCCCCGCTTCCTACTCATTTGTGGGTCGGGACCCGAGGGCCTTTTTTTTATCAAGAGGTGATTTCGAGAATCAACCAACCGACAAATTCGTAGCCAATGTGACTCACACTCACAGCCTCCCTCTCGCCCAAATGAAATGGATGAATTAAATCAATAAGCTTTTGATTGATTCGGGGCGCAGCGAAGCCAAATTCAATCAAGGCAAAATGGGTGGCTTACTTTCCTGACGCGCTGAGTCATCCTATTCCACATTAGCTTAGCTAAAGTGGAATAGTAAAGTTTTCAGATGATATGGACCCCCACCCCAATTGCTTAGGGGTCGCACTCTGTTCCACTTGGTGGACGAGATCTTCTCCCCTTTTAGAATTCTTTCTCCCACACACCCTTGCCCTCTTTCACTGAAGAGGAAAGAAGAATCTTCCAAGCGGACAGAGACCTAAATTCCCATTAGATTGATTCTATTCTATTCTTAAGCTTGCTTTGTTGCAGCAAGATGATCAGTCCGAGAGTGCTGGAGAGAGAGAGAAAGCGGGTAAAACCTGTAGCCTACTTAGAGATAGCCTACTTATCATCGCACCTGAACTACCCGTAGTCTATCTAGTTACGGGGTTGCACTCAAAAGTCAATCAATTCCTTTTTATTTTCTGTTTATTACCTACGGCGAAAGGCCCATCTCTTCCTTAGAGGAATTAGATCCGCTAGAAAGAATGGAATCCTGTTAGGACAGAGCTAACTGAAGAGAAGAAAAAGAAATGGGATAACTGAATGCACTTCTGATTGATATGAACCAATCTCCTTAGAGAAGAGAGAGTTAGATCTGCTAGCGAGATGAATACATTGACATATTCACAAAGCCATGGGTCGTGATCAGTTTTATATATTACTTAGCACGTGGGAATTCCACTCTTTCGTGGTGGAAAAGACTGCTTCTCAGGAAGGTACAAAGCAGGTTGTGCCTGTTGTGAAAAAGAACCAGTGTCTCTGGTGATAGCAATCAAGATGAATTGAAAGATTAGCGTAAAATGACATAATCCTACACTACAAGAAAAAAGGCTTTTACTGATACTAAATTAGTGTCAGTAAAGGGTTTTACTGACACTATATAAATGTGTCAGTGTTGCCGCAGCCAGAAATCACTGACACTAGTTTCTAGTGTCAGTGATTCTTAGTGTCAGTAAACGTTAATACTGTAGTATCAGAAAATTATTGACACTATGGTATCAGTAATCTCTCACACTATTTTAGTGTCAGTAAATTATTGACACTATAACATCAGTATTTAGTGATACTATAGTGTCAGTAAATTTTGTTACTGCAGTATCAGTATATCGCATATATTTGATTTTTAGTGTCAGTAATTATTGTTACTATAGTATCAATATCCGTCAATATCTTTTAAAATTTAAAAATCGTATTATTTCACAATTATATTTCTTATTTTTTGTAATTAAATTAATCATAAAATATATATATATATATATACAAACTCAATGAAATAAAAAACTAAAAAATTACATTTATATAAAATTCGCAATATAATAGATTAATCGTATTAATCAATTCAACAGTATCACATGATGAATACAAAAACTCCATAGACAATCTTTAAATTAACATATATATATTCAAAAACTACTCTTAAAGTCTCATCAAAATGTCATGCCCCCACCAAAATTCATGATACTTGTTGAGAAGCCCGCAACAATCCCCCAACAATATGATATCTGGCACAAAATCTGAAATTATAAACCAAATGTTAAGAATTAGATGGACTTCCAAAAAAAATCGATATCTTCATAAATAAAAACATTAAATACATCCAAATAAAAATACAAAATATAACCCTAATCTAATTTTTGTCACATAAAGCACTTATTGACAATAAAGAAAGCCATCTACTTGTCCTGTCAGTGCAGATGAGAAACCTGACCTTAGAGTTTGTTGGAATATCATAATTGATGACCATATCTACAGACGGAATATCAAGCCCTCTGTAGCTTCTTCACCTGCGACAACAAGGGAACAAATTTACCAAACCTCATCCTCCAATAATTCATATTCCTCCCCTTTTATTTCTAACTTGTCCATTCCTTGCAAGTGTTATATATTTAAGGGCATGGTTTCTAATTCTTTCCTTTCCTCTTTTTATTTATTTCTTTCTTTCTTTAAGAGTCGTCTATTTTTTATTTCCCCCCCTTTCTCACTAATATCTGTGCACATTTCCTGAACCAGTCCTTTGCAACATATCCAGAGTCCAGACCCTATTCCTATCAATTCATAATCACCATCAAATCAAATAGAAAAAGAGAACCACCCATTATCACTCTTGCTTCCAACCAACAAATTTAAGTGTTTACCAACCAGCTTTGGGTTCAGTTTCTGCATTTTACTCGATTCAAAAATCAGCAAGCATTATTTCTTTTATTACTATTGTTCCCGTCACTGTAATTTTTTCGCAATTGGAGTTGTAATTCAAGAACACGTCTATTTTTCTCGGGGAACTTATCTAGCAATCAAGGCTGGTATTACTTCAAAAAGATCACCCACGAGTCCATAATCAGCTACCTGCAGTTAAAGAGTCTATAATCAGCTAACTTCAAGAGGCAGAGACTATATTTCAGTTGACAGGAACTGACTTGCCATTAAGGACCCGAGAGATACGTGACGAAGTGAACAAGAGAGATTCAACTGTTAACCTGGAAAATTGGTGCATCTGCGTCTTTATTTACAGAAACAATGACCTTGGAATCTCTCATGCCAGCTATGTTGAATGGCTCCTGAAACACCAAAAGCCATATACAATTCTGGAGCAACAATTTTCCCAGTTTGACCAACCTGAACAGCAAAGCAGTCATAATGAAAAAACTAAACTTCATAAGAGAAATCCTAAAGTTTCTTTTTTGTTCAAGTAATTTTTCTTCATCTGGCTGAACAGAAGGAAAATAAGAACACTCAATATTTAGCAGACTGCAGACACTGAATTAGAGAGTCTATCTAAGAATAACATGACATGGTAGTGAAGTTATAAATGCTTTGGGTTGAATGAATCAATAACAATGATACCTGGAGATCATTAGGGACAAATCCGGCATCAACAGCAGCACGAGTAGCTCCAACTATACAAAAGAGAGAAAAATCAGTAGGAGAAAACAGAATGAAATTAGAAGAGATAAAGCCATATTGAAACAATGACGTGTCAATTATTTATGAAGAAAAATCAGTAATGTAGCCAATTGGTTTCTCTTCCCCTTTCCAAGGGATAGATCATGAGTTCAAGTTGTGGAAGGGAAGATTACAGTTACTGAAGTGCTTAAACAATCTAAATAGTTGTACTTCATATTCCCCATGATAAGAAAAAAATATATATAAAAACGAGGAATGAGAGATGAAATCCTCACAAAATATTTTTTAAAATTATATAACCAGAGGGTATGCTTGATCAAAAGAAACACTAACCAGAGGGTATGCTTAACCCAACTCGGGCTTAAGCGGAACAGGTAAAACCCCTGGCTGCCCTAAGCTCTTACAAGAAATGCACCCCCTGGACTCGAACTTAGGACCTGACAACCAAGTCCTAAGCCATTTGCCACCAAGCCATCCCTTGGAGGCCTAATTGATTAGACTTACCAAACAATAAAATAAGAATTTCCAAGAGAACAATGATAAGGACAACCTCATTGATTCCTTTTGTTAATAGGCATTGAAAGTAGATATTAAATGTATATGCAATGATAACTATAAGAAAGAAGGTACACAGACCTTCATCTAAGGTTGACAGATCAATCTGAGAATAGAAGCCTCGTTAGATCTTGAATCAGCTGAACTCTGGACCACTGGAAATGATGTGGCTCTGATGGACAACATACAAGGGTTGGCACCGGTGTACCGAACTGTACAAAGCGCATTTCCGGCGTAAATTGGCCTGCAACATAAAGAAAAAGCATGCACCAGATCATGTAACTGTTTACCTGGAGACAAACTCTACTCAAGGATGTTGAACTTGAACGACACACTTGAATTGTGAACAAATGAAGAAATTTAGCCAACATCCTCACATTACATATGATCTAATGAATTGCAAGAAACCAAGTGTTCCATCAAACAAGGAGAAAGAAACATTAATTCACATAATAGATTACATCCAAAACACAAGGAGTGATCATTGCAACAAAACAAACAAGAGAAAGCAAAACACACCTGACAAATTGACTAGAACCAGAAATTTCAATAACATCAGTGACTGGAGAAACATCCAAAAGTGCAGCGGCCCGAGGAAGGATGTTTTTCCCAAATGAACCTGAAGCAGAAACTATGTGCGAGTATCCATCTCTCAGCTGAATCATGTGGACTAGTTTAGCCCAAGGTTCAGCAATAGGATATGCAAATTTATCTGAATCAGCTACAAGCATCTATATGGAACACAACATTAAACAGCTATCAAACCTATACCTCAACATTTTAAAAATCCCATTTCACTGCTCTGCTCTCCTCCTTGCACATTATCGGTATGAACAGCAATCATATAAAACTATGAATATGTTTAGGATTGACGTGTTGTTTTTAAGCCCCAGTTGTTGCAGATTAAAATCACTGATATTCACCAAACCCTTGATCTATGGCACTTTCAAAATTAAGCAAAATCAAGGTTACAAAATGAAGGCGTTATACAACATTGATGTGTAATATAATTACTCACAATCAAGTATAAGTGCGTGGGCGGTTGATAAACATCAGCGGAAAAATAAAAGTGGGTGTTTACAAAACACTTTCCTCATTGTGATTTCAAAATCAAGCAAAAGTACAGCAGTTTCAAACATACTCCATATTTGTTTTACAAAATTTTAAATAACTGAAACTGTAAGAGACATATAAATATGAAAAAATAATAGTTAAAAAAATAAAAAATAAACAAATACCTGAGAGATAGAAGGGTGACAAGAAGCAGCATGTTTAGCAGCATCCTTAAGTGAAGAACCCGACCCGGCCAATAAAATTGAAACAGAATTTTCATCGCTCAATGACTTTGCAGCCTCTACTGCACTCACCGATTGAACCTTGATTAAACCGTTTTCATGTTCGCCTAAAACCAACGTGCTAATCTATTGTTCAACATTAAAAAAATATATACATAAATAAATACAGCTAAAATTACATAAGATACGTTGGAACTTTGATTTTTTATTTTTTTTTTTAAAAAAAAATGGAATGTTGAGCTTAAGTCGATGAGATAATAGCTTACGGATCGAGAAACGTATGTCGTGTGGAAATGAAGAGGTCGTTTTGAGAGAGCTCTCAGCATTACACGAGCTGCCATTTCTTCCTTCGATTAATTAAATTATTCTCTGGATTTAGATAGAGATTTGATTGTTGATGATTATGATGACGACGATGACGAAGCAGTACAGTGTTTTGATTATTTGTCGGGTTTCACAAAGCTGCAATGAGGCTCGGTTATGGGTCGCGGCTCAAGCGATGGATGGTGAGATGCAGAGATGGTGAAGGTCTGGTCGACTGCAACTGCGAGAGGCGGCTGGAGTGGAGAGAGTTTAGGGTTTAAACTTTAAATTCGTTTGAGAGAAAGAAGAGAGGCTAGGTTTAGTCTTTAGATTTTAGTTTTTTTTTTTTACTTTTTAATTTTAAGTTAAACTTAAATTACTAATATATCCTTATACACTTAATAAATAATTGAAAATTTTAAGGGTAAATTTGTAATAAGGTATCATTAATTTACTGAGACTAAATTTACTGATACTCTAGTGTCAGTAATATATGCGAAAAACGTCACTTCCGCGAGGTGTTGGTTCGACTCCAGACAACTACGTTTTTTTTTTTATTTCTTACTGATACTATTGTAATAGTAATTACTGACACTAAAATCGCTGATACCATAGTGTCAGTAATTATTGATATTTAAGTGAAAAACACGGAAATAGGCCCATTTACACGTCGTTTCTGACACTTTTAGCCTAGTGTCACTAACCTTAGTGTCAGTAAAGGCCTTTTTTCTTGTAGTGCTAGGTGATAAATGTCTTTTACGGCTTCAATTTTTAGATTGGGAATAGAATCTCAGGATAGTCATGGGAACCGAGCAGTTACTTTATTTGATAGAGTGATATCTCGGGCCTGAGCCCGGAGTTGAGCAAATAGTGGAGCATGAGTTTTGGAAGACTCATGGTGATGATAACTTTAGTGCTCATTCAGTTATGCTTGCCGCAATGATTCCTTAATTTCTTTGTCAGAACTAAGGATTAGATTCTTATAGTATGATATTGAAATTGAAGGATCTTCATAGATCTATTCTTAGATCTTAGAAGTACCAATTGCAATAGAAAACTCTTGGAGAGTTAATGGCTATGCTCAAGGAGACACAGCCAGAGCTTGCAAAAGGGCAAGAAGCGCAAGTCGCATCTTACTTCAACATCCCAGAAGGTCAAGGCTGGCCGAAGGCTTCTAGGGATATGAAAAGGGGAAAAGGCAAAATCGTCACTGTCTTCTAGATGTGAATAACAGTAGTTATATTTTGAATATAAACAAATCTCAAACATATAATATGACAAACAAAAGCTCAAACTGAATAAATCTGTTGAGACTTAAAAGTGACATTGTTGTCTGGGACACATTAAACAAGACTCGCATATCCACACTTTCGAAGAGTGGGTACTAGGACGGATTTGATTCTAATTCAAATAGTGTCAACGAATCTAGTTTATTAGGCAAAGTGCCTAAAACACCTTTTACTTGGTAAAAGTGCAAGTGCCACCGATCTGTTAGCACTCGTTCATGGTGACGTAAGTGGGCCCATGTCTAGCTAGGCTAGAGGTACATATGAATACTTCGTAACCTTACGGATGTGGCATCGCGTTACGGTTATATGTATCTTATGAAACACAAGTCGGAAACTTTTGATAAATTCAAACAGTTTCGACACAAAGTATAAAAACAGACCTGCAAGAGTATTAAAACATCACGATTGGACCGTGATGGAAATACTTAAGCAATAAGTTTCTCGACTATTTGAAAGAATATAGTATTCTTTCATAATGGACTCCTCCCGGAACATCCTGACGGTGTGTCCGAACAGAGAAACCGAACTTTGTCGGACATAGTAAGGTTTATAATGAGTCGCTCTGAGCTACCAATTTCCTTATGAGAATACACATTAAACAGTGCAATACTTATTTTGAATATTGTTCCAGGCACCGAGTCCTCACGGAACACAAACAGTTCATCAGGGATCAAACTGTACCAATAATCTTCGAATACACAAGAACCGCGTAGGTCGGAGAGAGTTGGAAAACAACCTGGGAGGTATGGGTTTCTGATCTCACCTCATGTAGATGTCAGTCTTATTGAGGAAGAGAAACCGACTATGTATGAGGATGTGATACAAGGTATCGACTCATTTTATGGCAAAATACCATGAAGTCCGGAATGGATTCCATGTATACCAACTAAGTTTGGACACTGGTTGATGTACCGAAAGGCATTATGCCTATCGGTACTAAATGAGTCTTCAAGGAAGACATACATGGATGGCAACATACAAATGTACATAGCTAGGCTTTTACAGAAAGGGTATCATCATCAACATTGTGTCGATTATGACGAAACCTTTTATCTGTTGCCATGATCAAATATATTCGGAT
>SKCR01001500.1:0-36480 GCA_019454045.1 Zanthoxylum bungeanum
CAAATGACTTCCTAAGCTGTGAAAAGCTACCGATGCTCCATGGAGTTAAACTTCTGAACCACAGAATGGCGGGCCCGCCCAAGGTTAACGGGAACACCTTGCAAATGGAATCTCCCACCATTCCTTAGACCTCCATCAACGAAACAAAACCATCGATGTGCGATTTTGGATCGATATGACCTTTATAGGGTACCATAGATGGCATGTTGAATCGTCTTGGGAACTCCGCCGACCTTATTTCCTCCATGAAGGGAGATTCAACTTCGCCGTCTAGAGCATCCCCTCCATCAGTTTTGAAGTTCTCTTCCCACTTGCTCTTTTCTTTTCTAAACCAAGCTTTCAGTTTGTCATCAGCGTTATCATGCAGCCCCCCACGGATTCTCCCGCGTCTGTCACTCCGAGTGCGACACATGTCGCAATTGGAGGCCTCTCGTCCAGCTCCACCATGCCTCTTATCTCTCATTTCTGGTGACACGCGGGCTATCATTGGAGGAATTTGGCGACTGTCTTTCCTCCTCTTCTTCCCATGTGTCTTCCGATTTCAAATCTCTTGCGATCACCTCAGACCTCATCTTGTATGGGTCTTTCCTCCTGGGTTCATCATCCCCGCTCTACGACCCACTTTCCTTCTGCTATCTCATGTCGCTTTCGGCTTGTCCCAGCTTCAAATATTTCATTATTCTTTTTTTCCACCCTCTCCAATTTATCCATCATATACTTCATGAGGGTCTGGTTTTCCTCCCTGCTTTTCCTCATGCTTTCCTCCTTTTTTTCCATCCATTCTGTTGTTGAGCTCTCTGATGACATGTGGTTTCCACCTTCCGCCATCATCCTACTACGTAAGTTTCTTTTTGTTCCTTCCCCACAAACGGCGCCAATCGTTGACAGGTGATTTTTATCTCAGAGGCAATATGGGATAGTGCTCCCGAGATAATCCTCCTTCAATTGTGAATTTGTTTGGTTATGAGAGACTAAAAGCAAACTTGGCCGAAGGTAAAACAAACACGCAAATCAACAAGAGAGTTTAACTTGGTTCGGCGGAATGGATCCAACCTAAGTCCACGGGCATAAAATGAGTGGGGTGTTTTATTACAGGAATGAGCTCGGCCGACCTACTTTGCGACAGGTCAGTGTGACAACCGAACTGTTTGTGTTTGCTTTTCACGATAGTTTTTATTATTTTCTTTGTCAATCAGATCCTTTTTTTCTACAAATTTGTTTCCCCTCCCTTTATATACTAGGGAAATACAACATTGTTCCCAAATGTAAGTGATGTCACCCATGTGGAATCATTGATGGACTTCCTTCCCCCAAGACCACTTGGCCGAAACTAACATACTCATTTAATCACAATGTCCCATCACATTATCTTGTATTTTGCACCTGTAAGAATGATGCCCCATCACCTTATCTTTTAAGGATCAAGCGGTGGAAAGTGGTACAGGGAAGAGTCTGAAATACCCCACCCACAGATCGGCTTCCAGGAGGTCGGTCTAAGTGTTCCTCTGAACCGAGGATAATGTTGCCGATCTGACACTTATACGACTAACTGTGCTGGAGTGGTCGGCCATAAAATGTGTTCAGCCATAAAATGTGGCACATGTCATGCCATGTGGTCGGCAATGCCTATATCAGTCGGGTCGGTATTAAGGGTTTTAGACAAAAGAAAGTCAACCTTTGTGGAAGCTGGTCTTCCCATAAAAGAAATACTTTTTTACCCTTGTCGTATTGTTCAGACGCCTTGGTGCTAGAAATTACCATCAACAGATCTTAATAAAATTTGGCAATGTTACCCAACTATTGCTGGGGACGAAACTTCACTAGCTCTACAATTGCATATCTTGACATGCTGATATAAAAAGTAATTAATTACCAAAAAAATTACATGACAATTGATGCATTTCAATACATAATGACTACATTAATAATGGTAAAACAAATTCAATAATCGCTCAACAGTGATATGAAAATTGACAATAATAAAAGTCTTTTAAAGTTTAAAACATAAATAAGATAAGGAATTATATGAATGAAAGTAAAAGTCAATCAAAAGTCTTAAAATGAAAACTTGTGAAGATTGCTAAAAATGATTTTATGAATGAAAAAATGATGAACATATTTTGCCTTCCATCTCATCTTATAAAAAAAAGAATCATTTCCAATTAAGTTGTTTACTTTCTAAAATTGAATAAAAACGTTGAGGAAAGGGAGATGATTTTCAAATTCCAAGCACACCAAGTAAGCACTTTTTTCTTTTCCTTCTTTTAATCTTGAGCTTATGGCATGAATCTTTTTCCCCCAAATTCGTACATGGAAGAACAATAGAATTCATTTCTTCATTTTAGCTTTGATCAAGTTGCTTGCATGCATAAATATACATTTCATGATGGTATAAGAAGGAAATTAGCATTATTTATGAAATGCCCAAATTCTTCTCAATTTAGGGCATTGGCCGAAATTGTATGGGTCTTGAGGGGGAGTGTTTTTGCTTCTTAATGATAATTGATAGAGAAGCATGCATTATGCAATATTTGATATGAGTTGTTTTGGGTTTAAGTTAGTAATTCAAAGTTTCATTTTTCATGAGCATTGGATGAATTACGTTTGTGTGTGAGAGGTTTGAGTTTCTGAAATAATGTTTATTCAAATGCTTGGATGATGTTTTACACGTGTTAAAGTGAAGATGAGGGTATTGAAATTGATTTGGGTAGTGATAATGGAGAAATGATATTTGGCCATGAGATCGGGCTAGCGTTGTGACGCTGAACATGAAAATACCCTCCACATCGGGTCGGTGCGTGTGGGAGTCACGCTAAACATGAAAATACCATCCACATCTGGTCGGTGCGTGTGGGAGTCACGCTGAACATGAAAATACCTTCTACCTCGGGTCGGTCGAGTGGTAGACTCGGGCGGTCGAGTGGAAGACTCGTGTCGGTCGAGGGGAAGACTCGTGTCGGTTGAGTGTAGACTTAGGTCGGTCGAGTGGTAGACTCGGGTCCGTCGAGTGGTAGACTCAGGTCGGTCGAGTGGTAGACTCTGGTCCATCCTGTGGAAGACTCGGGTCGATCGAGTGGAAGACTCGGGTCTGTTGAGTGGAAGACTCGGGTCGAGTCGTGTGGTAGACTCGGGTCATTCGTGTGGTAGACTCGGGTCGTTCATGTGGAAAACTCGGGTGGTCTAGTGGAAGACCATGGTCGGTCGCAGTAGTAAGACCAGTTTCATTCCATTTCAGTTTCGCCCTAGGATGTTAAAGTCCGATTAGCACGTTAGCCATCCCGACACGTATGCAACATGCATGAGCATCCACTATATCCATGACCATGATTAGATTCCAATTTATATATGCTAACCATACTCGAATATTGGACGGGCTAGGTTTTCCGCAGAGATCTCTTCAGTCGCATCCATGATCATTGGCAATAGTTATCAATCTATGAGTGAATACTTTATTTTATATTTTTTTTACTTATAATTTAAATTATTTTAAGTTTTGAAGTTTTATTTGCTTGAGGTTTTAAATTGATAAATAATATGCATAATGATTAAATATTTTCGTCTCAGCGCTTGTTTCATATTTTCAAGATTTCTAAATTATCTATATGTTTCCGCTTAGATACTTGATTGATGATATGTTTCCGCCCCGACGCTTGTTGCATGCTTTATTTTTTTTATAACTCATCATATGTTTCCGTCGAGATACTTGTTTAGGGTCTCGTCCATCAGAAATGGATTGACTTGTTAGTGTCTCTAAGACTTGCCCAATGATCCTAAACATAATTCTAGTGTCAATAAACAAGATAGTTTTCGGAATAAACTTACATTGATCGGTTGAATTTTAAAACTTTTCCAGAGATGTAGAAGCTCCAAGCCCTCTTTTTGAGTTCCAAACTCTTGGGTGAGTTTCCCTATCACCTTAAAAGGACTCATTAAGTTCTAGCTATGATGAATTTTTGCAACAAAAATTCAAGAACAATAGTGTGATGTTCGGCCAAGGGAGAGGAAGAGAGAAGATGAATAGTGCTTTGTGATTTCCAAAAACCTAATGCAAAATGTTGACTTCAAAAGTTGTGTTGTGTGTTGGCAAAAGATGCCTTTTAAAGTAGCCAACTACTTCCATCACAATAATGACATGTGATGTAAGTTGTGGGTCACACCCAATTATGAATTCCAAATTCAAGTTGGCTTATACAACACAATTTGGTTCCGGTCCGTTTAATCCGACTAAACGAATTTTCTATCGCTAAATAATTAAATCCAATTTAATTAAATAATAATGCATCGCAAAATTATTACGAAAATCGCTTACGAATTAATTCCAAATTAATTCGTTTGCTTGAATTAAAATCCAATTTAATTCCGTATTTAAATCCAATTTCAAATAATATATCCAATATATTATTTTAGCCCAATTAAATATATTAAATAGTAAAATCCAATATAACTATTAAATTTACTTTACCGATTAATTCCAAATTAATCGCACTCTCTATTCTAGACGAATTAATCCTAGATAAATTCTCTCTCTCTCTCTCTCTCATAATTAATCCCAGATTAATTCTTGCCGTAATTAATCCCAAATTAATTTTCTCTCTCATAATTAATCCCATATTAATTTTGTTCGAGTCAATGTCATCGGTGAATCTTTGGGAAGAGACCCAAGAGATCCATGGATATGTTGGCAGTAAATACAGTCATCAGACCATCCGAACACGTGCGTACCCCGTACCATGTTCTACATATTTACAAGACATGGTTGGCCTCTAGCAAAGCATCGTGCCTACCCAATTCTCCAGAAATATTCAACGAGGAATATATAATCTGTATCAGGCGTAGTATACAATGTATTGCGTAATACGATCCAGTATCGGATGTCACATGCTAGGCCTAGGGCTGGAATTGTGTCTGTCCCATACGAAGCATATATCGGATCATCTGCAACTAGTCTCTGTAATCGGATAATCATGACCTAGTCATATTATCCCGATAGCTGCAGCATTTAAAAGTATTAGTTATGTATCCTGCTTGATCATCATCTCCAAATGACTGAAGTGATACTTCCATCTTGACATCACATCCAATACACTAATATATTCAGTAAACCCAGAAGAGGCATATACAGAACCTGTTAAAGCTCAAGTCGACCAAAACCAAAGTATACTGATTGTCGCAAATATTAGCGATGCAAGTCTCAGGACCACATACACCTACCCTGATTCGGATTCCCATAGAAACAAAGTCGTACTACAAATGAGACTCTGAGGGGTCTATCCAGAGTGAAGTTGTTCTCGGTCCAACGGCTAACAGAACCTCATATCACACTTGCATAAATATCCAATACTTAAATATATGAGAACTATGCCGTTAAGCTTCCATAACGCGCACAAGTATAATACTAAAATATTCCGCATTATCGATGTCCAGTCTCGATAATACTACGAGTAGGGATATTTAATGATTAAACCTTTCGTGGATTAATATGTCTCATATCTTATTAATCCAGAACTAATCATAAGGACTATTATCATTTATATATATCCAAGTAATCCAATTACAAAATGATAAAAGAGCAATTTCCTTTGTCACATAGTTAATTTGTACAAAAACACCATGTCTTTTATAAATAGTGATGCCATGGGTCATAATTGTCCAACAATATCCCACTTAGCCTATAGCCAATCACTCAAGTGTCCAACACCTGAACTATGTACGGGTCGCTCAAAATTTTGCTGAGATATCGCTTTCATCAGCGGATCTGCAAGGTTATCATCTGAAACGATCTTTTCGATCTTGACATCGCCACGATGTATGATCTCACGAATCAGATGAAACCATTGAAGTACATACTTGGATCATTGATGAGACCGTGATTCCTTAGCATGCGTTGTAGCCCAGCTCAGTTGCTAACAGAACTACTCCTAATCCAATTAGGAATTTTATAGATCCAAAATGCTTCTTTTGCTGCCTCAGCCGCAGCAATGTATTCCGCTTTTGTTGTTGAATCGACAACAGTGTCTTGCTTGGAAGATTTCCAGCTTACTGTTTCGTTGTTCATACAAAATATGTATCATGATTGTGACTTACGGTCGTCTTTATCTGTTTGGAAACTTGCATCGGTGAACCTAGTCACCTCAAGTTCTCCATCTCCATAGATTATGAAAGCATCCTTAGTTCGTCTAAGATACTTAAGGATGTTCTTAACATCAATCCAGTGACCATCACCTGGATCGGCCTGATAGTGACTACTAAGACACCAGATCGCGTACATATTTGTCAATGTACGAGTTCTCGGATAGTGCCAACAACTTTTAGATCTATCCATTTGATTTTTATTCCTAGAATAAATGTTGCATCTCCCAAGTATTTCATGGAGAGTTTTAATGAAAGCCAAGCTTTCACCGATTGTAGTATGGGAATATGATTGCTAAGAAGTAATACATCATCAACGTATAGGACAATCAATGTCAGTTCGCACCTACTAACCTTCTTATATACACAAGAATCATCTTCGTTTTGAATGAAACCATATTGTAATATGATCTCATCAAAACATTGGTTCCAAGAACGCAATGTTTGCTTCAATCCATAAATGGATCGATTTAACTTGAAAACCTTGTTTGCATGTTTTGGCATGACAAAACTGTCAGGCTGTTGTATATAAACATCCTCCAAAAGGTTTTTTCGTTAAAGAAAGCGGTTTTGACGTCCATCTGCCATATTTCGTAATTGAAAAATGCATCAATAGCAAGCATTATCCGAATGGATTTCATCATGGCAACGGGTAAACGGTTTCGTAATAATCAACACCATGTTGATGATGATACCTGATAAGTGTGGTTTATACCTACTTATTCTGACATCCTTAGCCTATTATTTTGTTATGTTTTGAGTCATTTAATGTCATTTACAGTTTATTTTATGTCTTGTTTGTAGGAAGCATTAGAACATCAAGAATTGACCAATTACGCATGTTTCGGGACCTATTTGGAGCATCGGACTCAAGAACAGGCAAAAACCAGCATCGGTTGCGCACTGAATTTAAAAAAGCTATAAATTTTGATCTAAAAAGAGTTATGAGACCCATAATATATCAATTTACATTTACTCAAAGAGCTATGCGTTCTATACAAAATCCAGGGCTTTGGCACCGCGACGCCAAGCCTAGGCACCGCGACGCCAAGCCTAGGCACCGCGGCGCCCCGCGCGCACCAGAATTGGGATTGTAGGGTTTTTTTAGATGTTTAATGACCCTAATGCTCTATTATAAATACATTAGTTCGTCCAAAACTCAAGGAGGAGGCTAATATATAGCATAAAACACCAAAATACATATTTTAGAGAGATCCAATGAGGAGGATTGAAGAGCAACAAGAGGAGACGAAGGCGGTGACGTCCGAAGAGGAAGAGATTCAATTCGGGTTTTATTTTCTTGTTTCTTTCTTAGAACTCTAATGATTTCCATTAGATTGATGACTCGTTTTTATTGTTTTTATCTATTGTCATAAACTAAACTCCTTAATTCTAGATAATGATGTAACTGATGTTTGAAGCTTTGTTTTAATTGTCAATTTTGTTATGAAGTTTTATTAAGTTTATTATATTCTTTTGAGTTTAATGTTTTGTGTTTGCTGGCCACAAATATGATGATATATGTTTAGAATCTACCACTCGAGAGAGGGGATTTTGAATAGATCTAGAGAATATAACTTAGGAGTTTTATAGAGTTCGAGAGAATATATAAGTTCCTTGGAAGTCGTTAATATAGAATCACAAAACGTAAAGAGTTGTTAAGTACTACTAGATTTTTATAGAGATATTAATTTCTGTAGTTGATGATATTTTCACTTAGCACTCGAGAGAGGGAATGGATATTTTCGGAGTCTTGACTTATAAATAATATAACTGAACAATGATTAATTGGCATGACGAACACATAGGCGACAGCTAGATTAAATCAGGATCCAGAATCTCTATCGTATTAGTCCCTCATATATAATTATTTTTATATTTATTTATTAAAATCTTTATTATTTATTTTCTAAATAAAGTTAGGATTATCAATTGTAGTATTTAGTGCGAGTTAACGCAATCCCTGTGGGTTCGACACTCTAAACTCATTTATACTAAAACTTGACACCGTACACTTGCGGTACGATATAAAATATCACAACAATACATTTTCGCTACAAGCCTAGCTTTGTACGTTTATATGTTGCCATTCATGTCTGTCTTCACCATGAAGACCCATTTGCTACCAATAGACACAATGCCTTCTGATACATCAACCAGTGTCTAAACTTGGTTGGTATACATGGAATCCATTTCGAACTTCATGGCCTCTTGCCATAAAGCGGAGTCGATACCTTGTATCACTTCCTCATACGTAGCCGGTTCATCTTCTTCAATAAGATTAATATCAACATGAGGTGAGATCAGAAACCCATACCTCTAAGGTTATTTTCTGACTCTCTCCGACCTACGCGGTTCTTGTGTATTAGAAGATTGTGGAATAGTCTCATCCCTGATGAACTGTTCGTGTTCCATGAGGGGATCGGTGCCAGGAACAGTATCACTCTGATTTTCATCGAGTTCTATTTTCCTCCTACTTACCACTGCATTTAGGAATTCCTCTAAGGAAAACCGCATGGAGAGGAACAAATTTTTTGTTCTCTTGTGGGCTGTAGAAGTAATATTCATTGGTTTCCCTAGGATAACCAATTACAAATAGGCACTTATCTGATTTGGGTTCTAGTTTTGTACCATCCAAACATTTAACGTATGCCCAACATTCCCAAATCTTCAGGAATGAGAAACTCATATTCTTTCCTTTCCATATTTCATATGGAGTCTGTCCAACAGACTTTGACGGAACCTTATTCAAAATAAGTATTGCACTGTTCAATGCGTATCCCCATAAGAAAATTGGTAGCTCAGTGCGACTCATCATTGACCTTACCATGTCCAACAAAGTTCAGTTTCTCTGTTCGGACACACCGTTCAATTGAGGTATTCCGGGAGGAGTCCACTATGAAAGAATATCATACTTTTTCAAGTAATCAAGAAACTCATTGCTTAAGTATTCTTCACCACGGTCCGACCGTAATATTTTAGTACTTTTACCGGTCTATTTTTCTACTTCGTGTCGAAACTCTTTGAATTATCAAAAGTTTCCAACTTGTGTTTCATAAGATACACATAACCATAACACGATGCATCATCCGTAAGGTTATGAAGTATTCATATCCACCTCTAGCCTAGCTAGACATGGGCCCACATACGTCACCCTGAACAATGGCTAACAGCTCGGTGGCACGTACATCTTTACCGCTAAAATGCGTTTTTAGAAATTTTGCCTAGTAAACTAGATTCGCAGACGTCATATGAATTAGGATCAAATCCGTCCATTTATCCACTATTCGAAAGTGTGGATATACGAGTCTTGATAATGTGTCCCAGACGACAATGCCACAGATAAGTTTCATTCGTGTTACTAAATTTGAGCTTTTATTTTTCATGTTATATGTTTGAGATTCGTTTATATTCAAAATATAAAGACTATTATTAACATCTGCTGTACATGTCAAAATGTCATCTTTATATACAAAACACCCAGTGTTCATGAATACAAAGGTATACCCACATCGGGTTAAACAAGATACAGAGATGATGTTCCTAGTCAAACTAGGTATAAAATAACAGTCACCTAATGTAATTACATGCCCCAAGGACATATACAAAACATAGGTCCCAACGGCCAAAACAGCGACTCTCATCATGTTTCCGACTCGTAGGTTGATCTCGCCTGAAGCCAATATCCTGCTAATCAGCAGATCCTGCACACCATTACATATGTGAGTACCATATCCAGTAACAAAAATCCAATTTTTAAAACCAGTAGTGGACATGTTTATAACAAACATACATGAAGTCGGAGCCTTGACCGTCTTCACTTCCTTCAACTCCGCCTTGTACTCACGGAAGTCACGCTTCCAGTGACCTCATTTCCCACAATGTAGGCAGACGTCTTGGGATATGTCCTTAGTCTTCCCAGAAGACTGTGATGATTTAGCCTTGCCATTTTTCTTCCTTTTCTTCACACCCACAGAAGCCTTCGGCCAAGCCTTGGCCTTCTGGGATGTCGAAGTAAGATGTGCCTCGCGCTTCTTGCCCTTCAGAAGCTCTGGCTCTGCTTCTTTCAGCATCGCCATTAACTCTCCAAGATTTTTCTCTTGGTTCATCATGTTATAGTTCATGATGAACCCGCCCCAGCAGTCGGGCATAGACTGTAAGATCAAATCTATAGAAGTCTCAGCCTCAAAGGTTATGCCCAGCTGACCTAGCTGTTTGATGTTAGCAATCATCTGCGACACATAGAGCTTGACAGATGTACCCTCTGACATACGCGAGCGAAAGAGCTTCTTTTGCAACTCATACTTCTGTGATCTAAGGTTAGATATGTGAAGATCCTTCAATTTCAACATCATACTATAAGGATCCAATCCTTTGTTCTGACGAAGAAATTGAGGAGTCATTGCGGCAAGCATGACTGATTGAGCACTAAATTTATCATCATGATGAGTCTTCCAAAGATCATGCTCTACTATTTGCTCAACTCCGGGCTCAGGCCCGAGAGGTCTCTCTATAACATAAGTAACTTCTCCGATCCCAGGACTATCCTGAGATTCATTTTCCATTCTGGAAAATTGGAGCCGTTAAAGACATTATCGCCCATGACGATGTCCCTAACGCTAATCTTTCCAGCCATCTCGATTGCAATAGTCCAACTATCCAATCAACGATATCGGGTACACTCAAAATGTAATGGTTACTATAGTCTAACTATGTAACCAACTACAAGTGGAGTAGTGTGAAAACAGTCCAACTGTTCAATGAAAACAATAAAAGATATAAGTCCAACTAATATATATTTATAATGACGATAAATAAAATAAAAGAGCGCGTTTAGCAAGTATTAAACGAAATTGTAAATTTAATACTGACATCCACTATTTTTCGGCGAGCCTCTAACCCTATGTGGAGTACTCGGGAAACCGAGTTTCCTAGTGGGCTAGGATCCCGTTAAATAACACACAACCTTGACTTTGGCCAACAAGCTGTATAAAACTTAACTAGGTAGATCTCTAAGATCAATTGGATCTCATCCAATTCCTTGATCCGGTAGGTGGACCTCCAAGTCCAAAACATATATCCAATACATTTCCTAACATTTTCCTCTAAATCAACTAAGTCTTGGCTTTGGCTCAACAAGCTTAATGATTCCAGTTAAGCGCGACCCATTGACAGTGGGAAAATTTCGCAATCCACGTCAATGTACAGAAGTGACCTTGACTTTGGCCAACAAATCACAACTGCCCAAGATATGAGATATATAACAAAGCTTTCGTGGTTCAAACACATCCGCGATGGACAATGATCTTGACTTTGGCCAACAAATCAAAGTCAATCTTGGATCTTGAGAGAGAACCACTCAATGGAAGGAAAACGCTTAATATTAAAGTGAGGGTTTTTCGTGTAAATTGGCAACCAATTTATTATCTTTGATTAGGTCTCATTATACACCCTTAAATATGCATTCTAAAAGCATAATAAGACATGATAAAATTTAATAATGATATGCGGATGGATATATAATACAATTTGTTCCTAGATCAAATCACTATATTTCCTCTCTCCCGCTAGCACTTTACATACTTCTACCAATTACATAATACTTTAGAGAAACCTCATTTGCATTGAGGGGAATTGGTGAGAAGGGAAATACAAAGAGATAAGGAGGTGAAAGGCTGAACACGCAGGTCCAATTTAATAAATAAGTACCATACTTACAACAAATTTCCAAAATTACCCCACCTATCTAATATCCATCTGATATACATTATTCATATAAATACATCAAGTATTCACACAAAGCATGCTCTTCAATCAATCTAATACAATTAATTAATCTTTAATTAATGACCATCCAATGTTCATACAACGATTTGATTTGCGCGAGTCCAACTCGTTTAAGAATAAATACTCCAAGTAAGTATTTTTGAATTATATCGAACTACAATTTTAAATCTAATTCAAATTGTATCAAACACTAATTCGTGTTTAATTCCAAATTAAACAATTACACTTTTAATAGTGTCTTATTGGACTTGGATTCCAAATCCAATCCAATGGGTCTCAAATGCCTAATTAGCATCCAATGCCAATTCAATTAAAGTCCAATGGGCTTTCAATAATTCTTTAGGCATGGGCTTTGACAATTATGGATCCAACCCAATATGTCAATGCCCAATTAGGAATCACCATATGCTAAAAATCAATTTAGGCTCATTAGGCCCACTTAAACTCTTAAAGGCCCAAAAGTCAAATTTGGACTTTATGGAAATTGTTTTAGTCCCAATTGGATCCAACCCAATTTTCCAAAACCAAACTTGGCCCAACCAAGCCCATTAGCCCAAATATAACTAATTAGCCCAATCCAATTTTAAAGACTAATTTATATTAACATAATATTCCAAATATCACATTAATTCAATTAAAGTGTAATTAACACAATTAATCAATTAATCTAATGTTTCCAAAACACTAATTAATCCAATTAATCATGTTCAATTATCCAATTCATGTCCAACACAAATTGAAGCAAAAGCAACTCATTCCAATATGCTCAAGCTCATGGCAATACATGAAATTAACATCCAATTTTGATTTCAATCCAATTAAATCAATAATTAACATTCATTTCATGCCAATTAACATATCCAATTGTCAAATTCAAAAAATCACCATGAACATTTCTAGGGTACCATTCGGCCATGCTTAAAGGAATTGGGGATTTTTTTTGATCCAATCAATTTTCTCAAATCCAAAGATGCACAAATCCAATTCATCATCATATAAACACAACCAAACAACCAATTAGAATTTTCACACTCCAAGCATAAAATCCCCAAATTAAAGTTTAGAACCCTAGAATTTAAAATCAGTTTAGGTGGCTCATGATACCATTGTTAGTGTCTCTAAGACTTGCCCAAGGATCCTAAACATAATTCTAGTGTGAATAAACAAGATAAGTTTGCGGAATTAACTTACATTGATCGGTTGAAGTTCAAAACTTTTCCATGGATGTAAAAGCTCCAAGCCCTCTTTTTAAGTTCCAAGCTCTTGGGTGAGTTTTCCTATCACCTTAAAAGGACTCCTTAAGTGCTAGCTATGATGAATTTTTGCAACAAAAATTCAAGAACAAGAGTGTGATGTTCGGCCAAGGGAGAGGAAGAGAGAAGATGGATAGTGCTTTGTGTTTTCCAAAACCCTAATGCAAAATGTTGACTTCAAAAGTTGTGTGTGTGTTGGCAAAAGATGCCATTTAAAGTAGCCAACTACTTCCATCACAAATAGTGACATGTGATGTAAGTTGTGGGTCCCACCAAATTATGAATTCCAAATTCAAGTTGGCATATACAACACAATTTGTGCCTGGTTCGTTTAATCCGACTAAACAAATTTTCCATCGCTAAATAATTAAATCCAATTTAATTAAATAATAATGCCTCGTAAAATTATTACGAAAGTCGCTTACGAATTAATTCCAAATTCATTTGTTCGCTTGAATTAAATTCCAATTTTAATTCCGTATTGAAATCCAATTTCAATTAATATATCCAATATATTATTTTAGCCCAATTAAATAAATTAAATAGTAATATATAATTTAACTATTAAATTTACTTTACCGATTAATTCCAAATTAATCACACTCTCTCTTCTAGACGAATTAATCCCAGATAAATTCTCTCTCTCTCATAATTAATCCTAGATTAATTCTTGCCGTAATTAATCCCAGATTAATTTTATCTCTCATAATTAATCCCAGATTAATTCTGTTCAAGTCAAATATCATCGGTGAATCTTTGGGAAGCGACCCAAGAGATCCCTGGATATGTTGGCAGTAAATACGGTCATCGGACCATCCGAACACGTGCGTACCCCGTACCACGTTCTTACCAATTTACAAGACATGGTTGGCTCTTAGAAAAACACTGTGCCTACCCAATTCTCCAGAAATATTCAACGAGGAATATATAATCTGTATCAGGCGTAGTATACAATGTATTACGTAATACGATCCAGTATCAGATGTCACATGCTAGGCCTACGGCTGGAATTTTGTATGCCCCATACGAAGCATACATCGGATCATCAGCAACTAGTCTCTATAATCGGATAATCATGACTTAGTCATATTATCCCGATAGCTGCAGCATTTAAGAGTACTAGTTTTGTATCCTGCGTGATCATCATCTCCATATGACTGAAGTGATACTTTCATCTTGACATCACATCCAATACACTACGATTCTCAGTAAACCCATAAGAAGTATACACAGAACCTGTTAAAGCTCCGGACGACCAAAACCAAAGTATACTGATTGTCGCAAGTATTAGCGATGCAAGTCTCAGGTTAAGACCACATACACCTACCCTGATTCGGATTCCCATAGATACATAGTCATACTACCAATGAGACTCCGAGGGGTCTATCCAGAGCGAAACTGTTCCCGGTCCAACGGCTAACAGAACCTCCTATCACACTTGCATAAATATCCAATACTTATATATATGAGAACTATGTCGTTAAGCTTCCATAACACGCACAAGTGTAATACTAGCCTATTCCGCATTATCGATGTCCAGTCTTGATAATACTACGACTAGAGATATTTAATGATTAAACCTTTCGTGGATTAATATTGTCTCATATCTTATTAATCCGGAAATAATCATAAGGACTTTTATCATTTATATATATCCAAGTAATCCAATTACAAAATGATAAAAGAGCATTTTCCTTTGTCACATAGTTAATTTGTACAAAAACACCATGTCTTTTACAAATAATGATGTTATGGTCATAATTGTCCAACATCCTCGATTGGTAGTATGACTATGTGTCTATGGGAATCCAAATCAGGTAGTGCTCCCATCTTCTAGTAGTACCTATTTCTGGCTCACCAGGCAATATCTATGTTCATTTTCATGAAAGTCTTTCTATCCAAACAAATGTATATATCATCCTCCATATTGTGATTCTTTCTAGAACAATAAAACATTCTATTAGAAAGGAAATGAGGTACGTGACTAAGGCACCAAGGATGAAAGTTAGCCACCTTAATGGTATAAATATCTTGCATTGTGATTGATAAATATAATAGAAGTTCGGGACACTACTTCTTTTCTTTCGACTCTTTCCGATAAGAGGCCAAGTAAACCTCAATCATAAGTAATTCATTCTTTCAAGTACTATTACTTCCTTGATATCCAAGGTTCTGATTCTTGAAAACCAATTTTATTCTTAGTTACCGCCAGAACTCAGTATTAGTCTCCTATCGGTTTGAGAAATATTAGCATAAGATAAAAGATGCAAGAAATCAGTATTTGTCGTGGAAGTTTCCTATAGACATGAAATGCCTCAAAAGACGTAAAGATTCTAGACACCCAAACCCATGCTCGTAAAAAGTAAAGCGGATGTCGACAGGAAATCTGATTGGTTGTCATAACCAATGAACTCAATATGGATAAAGCTCTGACCTACCCCGATTCTAACCTTTCAGTGATACCAGTTAAGGAAACTTTCCTGATGGAGTCTACCTCATACCTACCTTACATGAGTAATAGGCTATACCAGGATATAGGATACTAGAACGAGAACGTCGACATCCGTTGAGATGTGAATGCTTGCCCCATCCTTCACCAGCATAAGTGAAGATCACTGTAATAATGTTCAGTATACATAATGCAATATCCTAAGATAGAAACAGAAAATACTATAATAGAGATCACCCAGAAAATGTCCAAGGAAGTTTCTGAAGTTAGAAAGAAATAACCCGACATAAACCAAGGTTAGCAAATTTACAGTACCGGTAAGAACCATAAATCAAATCAATGTCAATAGAAATCCGTGTGAGCTTAAAAGGATAAATCCATGAGATTGAAGATACCCAGGAATTAATAAGAGTACTAGCACAAATAAGTAAGATTAAACGGTATAATTGTAGCCTATAGCAAGAACAGAGGCTAGAGATCTAGGAAGTAGCTCATAAGAACGAACCACCGCTAGTCTTGGCAGCACAACTTAGAGCCAAGAGCTAGGTTATGGAAATAAATAACATAGAAGGGTGCGGAAAGTAACAAGGAAGTTCAGTATAAATAGTAACAGAGATAACGTAGCTTAAGGAAAGTAAAGTAAATGGAAACCTCAAGATGGTTGATAAAGGTTATGGAATGTTAAGACATAGAACGAATGATGATTCTTCTTTCCAGCAGCCCATGTTCTAGTAAGTATATAGACACCTAACCAGACCATCAATAAGTCTAGACAATTCACAAGTGATGTGTATTATCATATTGCCCTGGAAAGCATGTAGTCACCCCTAAAATTAGAGCCCAATATGGATTTGGACAAGTAAAGAATAATACCTACGAGACAACAAGATAGTCGTACCAAGGAATTTAAGAGAATCTAGATAAGAACCATAAGATAGTAATATTATGTATAAGATATATTAATTTAAATTCACAATAAGACTAGCCGAATCTAGAAGTGATAACCTATATTATTGTAAAATTGGTAGCCTTCAAGCAAATAAAGGCTCAAAAGAGTAATGAATCAAAGTAAGTAATGCATACGCATATAACGACCCCCATAAGTAAGATATACGACTTATACAGAGCTTCCCACCATAACTAGAGAGGAACAAGTTAGTAAGAGAGCAACACCCAAACCGAATGTTCACTAATGATACCATAATTTTTCATAAAATATGGAGCTTCCAGAGAAGTAATGACTTAAGAGGTTTAAGAAACTGAGATAAGTAGAAGGATTAACAGAGCGAGTATGGTAGTATTTTAATAGAGCATAAACCTGAAGGAGGTTCTCAGTAAGGAATAATATGACCAATTGTTGGAAATAAATTAGGAGTAGAGTTGAAAGAGGTAATTCAGCTAGGTCATGTTAGTAGTACCTTAGTATGGGAAACCAATACCAAATATGTAAATAAGGGAATCCTAGGATTATAAATTAGCAGCATGTGCTACTGCAGCACGCAAAGCTAGCGAGGCCATCACAACCGAAAAGACTTTAGGATTAACCCCACCCCCAACCCTCGTTAGACAACAGCGGTAATGATGGACCTCGAGATACGTCCCACTGATATTCCCATAAACAAATGAACTTGTGGTGTAGTATGGTATCCTATAAGGTAAAGAAAGAGACATTTAAAAGGTAATATTCTTTGGATAAGAAGACAGAGATATAGATCACAAAAGTTCCAGGTATAGAATAGAACAAAAAAAAGACAAAAATGACTCTAAGAAAAAGATTTAAATGAGGAACTACCAAGACAAAAGAATGAAAAGAATAAGCATTAGTCGAACAAGGACAAGTATACATGAGTGACAGAGTTAGGCAAGACTAAGGACCTATAGCAACAGACTTTTCCATTAAGAAATTAAAGAAAAATGATATCAACAGAATATATTGGGGAAGACTGACCGGCATGATCACACGCCTATAACGCAAGCGCACGTATCATTCAAGTAGTATAAAAATATCGATCCCATAGGGACTTAATTCCTATTGTTGTTATTAATTGTTGATACTATTTATTTACAGTTATCTAATTATAGGGAGAAGAGAATGATTGCTTGATTGGTTGGTTGAATGTGGATTTTCTAAATAAATAAATGAATGAAAATATAAAAGAAAACAATAAGGAAAATAAACAAAAGACACAAATATCTAGGGTTGTGACTCCAGACAATATTATTCTAATGATGAATTGATTCTTTTATATATGTGTAATTAATCAGTTTACTAACCTGGAACACGAAGTTATGCAAAAGCCTTTTCCGATGGTCAGATGCAAGCATCCAAATAACCCAATTAATCATATTCTTATGTTAACCAAATTACCTGAATTCATTAAGTTCAAGTTCCAATTATGGCTACACATGCCCGACAGGTATATTCATATCCTGTAAGGAAATCTATTAAAGGGTTATCTGTCCTCAAGGAAGATCGTGAGCTATTGAATCTAAGGCTGAAACCTAAAATCCCTTTTCCAAGTTCATTTCAAGTTTACCACATCAATCTTATTGGTGATCAGGCAATAAGAAGCATTAAGCTTAATATTCAATAAACAAACTAAAAAATTACCCACTATATAATTAAATTAATTATTAAGCTTGTAAAGATTGTGTTTCATCACTTCCCTATAATAAAAAGAAAATGACGGGGGTTAGGGAATCCAAATTTAATATTTCAAACCTAGGAATCTCACTTAGTATAATATATAAATTATTTTATGTTCTACTTTCTCAGGAATTAATAATGTCAAACATATAAAACCAGCCATATAGGCGGTAATCCATTTAGTCCAATTACACTAGCCATATAGGTAGTAATCATCTGTCACATAAAGACCAGCCATATAGGCGGTAAAGTAATTTACATTTAAACCGACCATATAGGCGGTAACATAGTCTGCTATTAATTAGTCTGGTTATATTATAATTTATATATTATAATTAATTGAGATTGACCTAGTTAATCATATTGAATGTTTCACCCTTCCCCCATCGAAAATTTAATGACAAAACATAAAAGAAAAGTAAAGAAAATAAACTATTACTATTATTGAAAATGAAAATACAAAATTAAAATACTAAAAATAATACACACAAGATGCAATCCTCAAATTCCTATTAGAAACCTAAGGAAAGCATGAGGAAAATGAAATGAAATCGAATCTAATTTATAGATAAAATTTTCCTCTGCGCATCTCGACGCCTGATGTGGCAACGCGTCACACACAGTTTGCACAGCTATCTAATGATGTGGCACGCGGAATCTGTCGGCCCAATAGAATGCTGACACATGGCACGTGATTTATTCGGTCCAATGACATGTTGACACGTGGCGAAAGGTGATTCGCGGATGGTGACGTGGCAAGTTGACTCGGCATGCGACTGATGTGGCAGACACGTGTCAGACACATGGATGACACGTGGCATGCGGTTGATGCGGTCTATTTGGATAATGACACGTGGCACATGTATTGTCGGCAGTACATGATGATGACACATGGCACGACACACGTTAGCAGATTGGTTGTGATGCTGACACGTGGCAGACGGACGTTAGCAAGTGCGCATGATAGCAGACTTCTCTGATGATGACACGTGTCTGGCGTAATTTAGCAATACTCGGCACATATTAGCGGTCACGACGCAGAGGTGCTGCACGTCGCGACACCCAATTTACTATTTTGCCTTTTTTGTCCATTTTCACTGTTTTGACCCTGATTTGATTCCATTGCTTCCCAAAATTTTATTTATCTGCAAAACAACACAAAACACATCAAAATGTTCATAAATCTCGAGAAACTATACAAAATATTAGGTCAAAAGAGCGGTAAATGTGATATATTTTTCGTTCATCACACCCTCAAACCTAACATTTTGCTAGTCCTCGAGCAAAATAAATGAAATATAATAAATAAACTAATCCACTTTCGTAGGGATCACGGTTGCATTTAGCGTATGCAACAAGCCTTTAAACCCCTAGGTGTCTCTAGTGGACGAGTTATAGTTTCGTGAGGGCTTCAAGCGACGATACCCACAAACAACAAACTACTGCACACAAAAGCAAAAAATAATACACACAAAAGTAAAAAGACAAGATAAAAGAAAATAATAACTATATAAACAACGTCCTCAGAGAATGTCTAGCATCAAAGTTAGAGGAACCTTCAAAATGCATATTTCAACTAAAATCCTTTCCTTTGAAAAAATATCTAAATCAGACTTTAAGTGTGTGTGTGAATAATTCTGCAAACAGCTTCGACTCTAAGTTATCAACTAGGTGATTTCGTCTCAATTTTCAGTAGATAATAGGTCAAACCAACCTGAGTATCTAAAATTATTATGTCTACTACAATCTGCGCAAGTGAGGTATGCCATTTTTTTTTCATTTTTTTTATTTATATACAACATCTTTAATCCATGTAGCGAGCTTTGGGTCAATGACTCCCAAACCAGTTGGCTTTAGGGCACTATGTGTTAAGACAACCCTATGTATTTAATCACTCGGATTTCAGATGTTTTATTAAACTAACTCAAGCTTTCCCATTTGACGCAAACAATCACTGCTTAGTGAGGCAAGACGCCCGGTTACTAAGTACTAGCTTGGTTAGTTTAATTTTTTTTTTACATACCTTACATTTTAAATGATTGTAGACAGAAACAGATATTCAGGCAAACGGTCATTCATCAACCACCGATTATTTCAACTAGTCACTTTGTCAATTTCTTATTATCTAACGGCTGCAGAAGTATTTTTTAGTGCATACGAGTCTGACTTAGATATTAGGCTCAACATTAGGATAAAAGTGAAATTAGCATTTATCTTTTTCTAAAACTTTTTAACTAAGACAAACAATCAAATCATTGGACACATTTTTTTAACAAAATCAAGTCTTTCGATGAATAAATCCACTGAGGCGTGTGTCAAGAGTTGACTCCTTACTCTACCGTCTTTACTGGATTGAATTTTTATCCTCGTGATTTTGTCAAATTTTATTCCGTGAAAATCCCGCTTTCACTGGTTTGCTCTGCCTAAAATACTCCGTCTATATTTTTCCCTGCAAAAATAACACATAAAATTTAAAAACTCTACAACATGTATACACAAAATATAAAAATAGAAATTACAACAAATTGCATGGGTTGCGTCCCTACTAGCGCTAAATTTTTCGTCTTCAGCCAGACGTTTCTGAAGTTCATCTGTCAAAGAGGTTTCAGCGTCGTTTTGGATGTTCGATTAATAAAAATCCCATGTGCGTTGTTTTTGAAGGGTCTCTTCCAACGGTAAAGTGGCAAAACGAATTTTGTCGCATTCAGTGCTTGTGCCACCTCTTTAATCTTTGTCGCTCCAATGGTTCCTGAAAGAAAATCATGAGGTCTCGTATGATGCTTGACTTTGAATGGAAGTTCCATTTTGTCCAGCCTCTGGGTGATGTCTTTGATATGTACTCCCCAAAACAGTAATGTTTCTCCTGAATGTCCGAGATCTTCAATATGGTCAGTCATCTGCTCCTTCTTTTTTCATACATCTTGCTCCACCTTTTCTTCACAGATGTATTTTAGGATTTCTTCGTTCAGCTCTTCATCTGTCAACTGTGAAATGTATGCTTCATATGCATCAACCTGAAGATGTAAGGAGATGTCTGATTTTAGGTCTTCATCCTCTGTAGTTGATATGACTAGTTCAGGTAGCTCTTCTTCAAATTTGTGCAATAAAAGCTCCAAGATCTTCATTTTGAGGATACAGAATTTCATCCTCAATTTTTGTTGGTACAAATAGCTCTGCTTCTTCATCCTCGTCAGAGTCCGAATAATAAAAATCAAATTGAGACTTTGTTGGTTCGGGCTCCTGAACTAATACCTCATATTGTTGATACTGCTCAGCCACTTCCTCTGTTAAGGTGTCATTATGAAACTCTGGGTACTCGAAGGCTTCATCAGTGTCGTTTACTCATTGAGATGTGTAGTTCAGGTTTTCTGTTAATTGTCTCGCTTGATTTGTTATTCTTTGTAAGGTTGCTACTTGGTCTTCTATTTGAGTCTGAAACATTTCAACTATTGCATCCAACTTTTCATCTTGTTTCTTGAACCAATCTTTGATCATGTCAATCATCTGATCTTCCTCTGATGGTTCTGGTTCTTGATGAAGATCATAGGTGGATGATGGATAATATGGAGTATAAGGTTCAATGAAATATACCGGTTCTTCGTACCTTGAAGGATTCTCATAATTCTGCCACCCTGAATTGTAGTAATGATTAATGCTCGGGTGGTTACCATCACATATCTCACATCTCCTTATTGTGTTCTGATATGGTTGAGCATATGTTGTGTTGAATGGTTCTGACATACAGGGATAGCTGTTGGGCTGGACAACATGCCTCAAAAAACTTGACTGCTGCTCCCTGATTTGAGGTGTATCTTCACATTGTAAAACTCGTAATTCTTTTATCACCCAACTAAGATCCATTTTCAACCACCTGAAAAATAAAAGAAAGAAATAAAAATAAAGAAAATTAGATACAAGTAAATTATATAGCTTCAAAATTAATAACTCAAGAAAAATAAGTCCCCGACAACGGCGTCAAAAACTTGACCGGCGTGATCACACACGTATAACGCAAGCACACGTATCGTTCAAGTAGTATAAAAATATTGATCCCACGAGGACTTAATTCCTATTGTTGTTATTAATTGTTGATACTATTTATTTACAGATATCTAATTATAGGGAGAAGAGAATGATTGCTTGATTTTGGATTTTCTAAATAAATAAATAAATGAAATTATAAAATAAAACAATAAGGAAAATAAACAAAAGACAGAATATCTAGGGTTGTGACTCCACACAATATTATTCTAATAATGAATTGATTCTTTTATATATGTGTAATTAATCAGTTTGCTAACCTGGAACACGAAGTTATGCAAAAGCCTCTTCCGATGGTCAGATGCAAGCATCCAAATAACCCAATTAATCATTTTCCTTTGTTAACTAAGTTACCTGAATTCATTAAGTTCAAGTTCCAATTATGGCTAACCACGCCCGACAGGTATATTCTTATCTTGTAAGGAAATCTATTAAATGGTTATCTATCCTCAAGGAAGATCGTGAGCTATTGAATCTAAGGCTGAAACCTAAAATCCCTTTTCCAAGTTCATTTCAAGTTTACCACATCAATCTTATTGGTGATCAGGCAACAAGAAGTATTAAGCTTAAGATTCAATAAACAAACTAAAAAATTACCCACTATATAATTCAATCAATTATTAAGCTTGTAAAGATTGTGTTTTATCACTTCCCTATAATAAAAATAAAATGTTGGGGTTAGGGGATCCAAATTTAATATTTCAAACCTAGGAATCTCACTTATTATAATATATAAATTATTTTCTGTTCTGCTTTCTCAGGAATTAATAATGTCAAACATATAAAACCAGCCATATAGGCGGTAATCCATTTAGTCCAATTACACCAGCCATATAGGTAGTAATCATCTGTCACATAAAGACCAACCATAGAGGCGGTAAAGTAATTTACTTTTAAACCGACCATATAGGCGGTAACATAGTCTGCCATTAATTAGTCTGGTTATATTATAATTTATATATTATAATTAAGTGAGATTGACCTAGTTAATCATATTGAATGTTTCACCCTTCCCCCAACGGAAATTTAATTACAAAACATAAAAGAAAAGTAAAGAAAATAAACTATTACTATTACTGAAAATAAAAATACATAATTAAAATACTTAATTATAGATAAATTTTTCCTATGCGCGTCACGACGCCTGATGTGGCAACGCGGCAGACACGGTTTACACATCTATCTAATGACGTGGCACACGGAATCTATCGGCCCAATAGAATGCTTACACATGGCACGCGGTTTATTCGGTCCAATGACATGTTGACACATGGCGAAAGGTGATTCGCGGATGGTAACGTGGCAAGTTGACTTGGCATGCGGCTAATGTGGCTGACACGTGTCAGACACGTGGATGACATGTGGCTGACACATGGCACGCAGTTGATATGGTCCATTCAGATGATGACACGTGGCACGCATATTGTCGGCATCATATGATGATGACCTGTGGCACATCGCAAGTTAGCAGATTAGTTGTGATGCTGACTCGTGGCAGGCGCATGTTAGCAAGTGTGCGTGATAGCAGACTTCTCTGATGATGACACGTGTCTGGTGTATTTTAGAAATATGCGGCGCATGTTAGCGGTCGCGACACAGAGGTGATGCACGTCGCGACGTCCAATTTACTATTTTGCCTTTTTTTTTGTCTATTTTCACTGTTTTGACCCTGATTTGATTCCATTGCTTCCCAAAATTTTATTTATCTGCAAAACAACATAAAACACATCAAAACGTTCATAAAACTCAAGAAACTATACAAAATATTAGGTCAAATGAGCAGTAAAATGTGATATATTTTACATTCATCAAAGACATAATAGTAAGCCCTTATGTGCTAGTATAACACCGAAGTTCTACTAAATGTAAATTGGAGAAAGATAACGAGTATAACCATATGTTTCCCTTCACAGCGCACCGTTATGAATAAATGCTTAGGATGACTCGAAACGGATTTATTGAGGTATAACATAAATACGGCCAAGGAAACTAAGTATACGATATTGTTGAGACCGGAACGACACTTGACAGAGGAAGAATATGGAAATAATTGAAAGTGGGATATTCATGAGTGCAAACAGAAAAAGAAAGCATGTTAGTGTAAAAGGTGGTTAACAAGATTTGTACTAGAACAAATTGGAAGGTACGAGAAGACTATGAATATTAATCAGAACCAAGTCGCCAGTGTCAATGTTAATAGTGAAGATACAATCTAAGCACAAATTGAAGGACGGCCTGAAAGTCTGCACAGAATTAATGTCCTAAACATAAGAAATATCGGTAAACAACAATAGTAAGTTAGGAGTATGAGGTCCTAAGCCCACACATAGGTAGAGATAGAAGAACATGAATGTCAGAACTGATATTAGTTGAAACTCAACAAATAAAATAAAGAGTTAAATAGTTAAGATATGAGAATGAATGTTGTAATAAGATATGAGAATTTAAGGGATTATTCATTAAAGCTTACGAACTTTGGTGCAGTATGTGCAAGCATGGCAAGAGGTGTTATGAGAATGCAGTCAGTTGAAATTTGGTGACCAAGAAAACAGCATAATCCCAGAGTTTCAACATAAATGGGATTCGAGGACGAATCATATTTAAGGAGGCGGAAAATATAACACCCCAGTAATCCGATCCCGATGACTATTATGTTATAGGTGGCTTGATACATGATATAAATCATGTTCAACCATGTGTGTGCGTGTGAAATGTGAATTTCTTTTTGGGCATTTGATAAATTCCTCGTAGTTCCGATACAAATTATTTCAAGATTCGATCCGAATAGCCCATGGTATTTGGGCCATAAAATTTTTATACGATCTCCGATTTTTATAAATTTTATATCGTCAGAAAGCTAAGATTGAGACCTGCAACTTTTGTGTTGAATATTTGTTCAAATTCGAATCAGAAGTGGGTTGAAAATTATGATTTCTATGTCTGCTACAGTAAATTTGAGAATAAGCTAGAATTGAGTGATGTGGTAAATTTTGGACCACTCATTTCATAACAAAAAAATCAGCCATTTCCTTATAAATATGGGACTATTCACCCATTTTTTTCTCAAGCAAAAACATGAGCCATGGTTCTAGGGAGTTCTCCAATTTTCTTCATTCTCATGGCAAACTTTGAGGAAAGGGTGATGATTTTCAAGTTCCAAACATACCAAGTAAGTTATTTTTCCTTTTTCCTTCCTTTAATCTTGAGTTTATGGCATGAATCTTCTTCCCATAAATTCGCACATGGAAGAACCCTATAATTCATTTCTTCAATTTAGCTTTGATCAAGTTGCTAGCATACATAAATATGCATTTCATGATGGTATAAGAAGGGAATTGGCATTATTTTAAGAAATGCCCAAATTCTTCTCAATTTAGGGCATTGGCCAAAATTGTATGGGTCTTGAGAGGAGTGTTTTTGCATCGTAATGATAATTGATAGAGAAGCATGCATTAGGTAATGTTTGATATGAGTTGTTTTGGGTTTAAGTTGGTAATTTAAAGTTGCATTTTTCATGAGCATTGAATGAATTACGTTGTGTGTGAGAGGTTTGAGTTTCTAAAATTATACTTATTCAAATGCTTGGATGATGTTTTACACATGTTGAAGTGAACATGAGGGTGTTGGAATTGATTTGGGAGTGATAATGGAAAAATGATATTTGGCCATGAGATCGGGCTAGCGTCGTGACGCTGAATATGAAAATGCCCTCCACCTCTAGTCGGTGCGTGTGAGAGTCACGCTGAAAATGAAAATACCATCCACATCGGGCCGGTGCGTGTGGGATTCACCCTGAACATGAAAATACCCTCTACCTCGGGTCGATCGAGTGGTAGACTCGGGTCGGTCGTGTAGAAGACTCTGGTCGGTCGAGTGGTTGACTCGGGTCGGTCGAGTATAAGACTCGAGTCGGTCGAATGGTAGACTCGGTCGGTTGTGTGGAAAGACTCGGGTTCGGTCGAGTGTAGACTCGGGTCGGTCGAGTGTAAGACTCAAGTCGGTCGAGTGGTAGACTCGGGTCGGTCGAGTGAAAGACTCGGGTCGGTCGAGTGGTAGACTCGGGTCAATCTAGTGGAAGACTCAGGTCGATCGTGTGGAAGACTCAGGTCGGTCGACTAAAAGACTTGGTTCGGTCAAGTGGAAGACTCATATCGGTCGTGTGGTAGACTCGAATCAATCGTATATAGACTCAGGTCGGTCGTGTAGAAGCCCTCGGGTCAGTCACAGCAAGACCAGTTTCATTTCATTTTAGTTCGCCCTATGATGTTAAAGTCTGATTAGACACGTTAGCCATCCCGACACGTATGCAACATGCATGAGCATCCACTACATCTATGACCATGATTAGATTCCAATTTATATATGCTAACCATACTCGAATACAGGACATGCTAGTTTTTCTTGCAGGGACCTTCAGTCGCATCTAGGATCATTGGCAATAGTTATCAATATGTGAGTGGATACTTTATTTCATGTTTTCTTGACTTATAATTTAAAATATTTTAAGTTTTGAAGTTTTATTTGTTTGAAGTTTTAAATTGATAAAGAATATGTATAATGATTAAATGTTTCCGTCTCAGCGCTTGTTTAATATTTTCATGATTTTGATTTATCTATGTTTCCGCTGAGATACTCGATTGATGATATGTTTCCGTCCCGTCCCGACGCTTGTTGATGTTTTATGTTTTTATAACTCATCATATGTTTCTGTCGGGATGCTTGTTTAAGGTCTCGTCCATCGGAAATAAATTGATTACTACCTTGTCGACAATGGATCATCGTTCATCGCTCAGTCTTTGCGCGCGACTTGGGCGTTGCGCCACTTGATATGTTTTGACGATGCATGCATGGAAAATGGTTTATGGACATATTTTATAATTTTTCTTATGGTTTTGGTTTGTTATTTTTAGTATCCACTCATCAGATCGTTCAAACGATCTGACTCCCCCCCCCCCCAAACACCACAGTTTATTTTGCAGGTAGTTTCATCTGGTGAGTCATAGCCGAACAAGAGACTGAGAGAGGAATATTGAGTTACTGCAGTCACTAGAGTATGGATCTGTCATGCTAAGTTTATTGTCCGCATTTAGAAAAAATGCATGTATGTCAGTTTGAGTCAAGTTCAAATGTATATGATGTTATTTAAATGAAATATAAGTATTTATCTAAAGTCGGTAAGTTGTTCATATGGCAATAATTGGCTCATGAATTGGTTTATGGTGAGGATCCATCACTGCCCGGTAGCATTTCCGCGTTGGGATGTTGCACGCTCGACCACTATATATGATCACATTAATAATGGTTTAAGAAATCAATGATCACCTAACAATTATATGACAATTGATGACACCTCTCAATACATAATGACTACATAAATTATTGTTAAAAAGTCAATAATTACCCAACAGTGATATAAAAATTGACAATCATGAAATTTTTAAAGTTTTTTAAAATAAAAATAAGATAAATAAAAAATATTAATGAATTTAAAAGTCAATCAAAGGTAGAAAATTACACACTTTTGAAGATTGCAAAAAATGATATAATAATACGAGACTATAAATGAATGAAAATTGTATCTTTAAAGATATTTGGGCATTCACCGATAGTGATATGAAAATTGATAATAATAAAAATATTTTAATTTTAAAATATAAGATAAGTAAGGAGGATATGAATGAAATTAAAAGTCAATCAAAGGTTAAAGAAAAATGAAAACTTGTGATGATTGGTAAAAACGATTTATGAATGAGATTATAAATGAATGAAGAAACTCGTCTCTTATAAAAGTATTATAATAAAAGTATTAGAATTTTGGATGGAATAAAAAGACACTAAGATAGGAAAAAAAAGTGTAATTTATACCATTCTATTTTACTAAACTAAATGTGTATGGATCTTAATAAAATTTGGCAATGTTACTCAGCTATCGCTGAGGATGAAATTTCACTATCTCTGCAATTCCATTCACTGACATGATGATATAAAAAGTAAATAATTACCTAAAAATTACATGACAATTGACGTCTTTCAATACATAACGATTACATTAATTATGGTAAAAAAAAAAATCAATAATTACTCAATAGTGATATGAAAATTGAATATAATGAAAGTCTTTTAAAGTTTAAAGCATAAATAAGATAAGGAAGGACATGGATGAAAGTAAAAGTAAATCAAAAGCCCGAAACTAAAAATTTGTGAAAATCGCTAAAAATGGTTTTATGAATGGAACTATACATGAATGAAAAATTTATGAAGACCTTTCGCCTTCCATCCCATCTTATAAAATAATCGACGATTTTACTCTATCTTATTCAGTCCCAAATATTAGAGTTTTAGATTGAATAAAAATGCATTAAGACATGAATTATTTATAATTTATAAAATTGTATTTTACAAAACTTAAACTAAATGTTTTAGGATCTTAATAAAATTTGATAGTATTAATATCAAATTAAGAATTTGATAGTATTATTCAATCACAAGCTTTTAGAGTTTTGGATTGAATAAAAAGGCATTAAGACATAAAAATATATATATATATATATATATATATATATATATATATTATAATTTATAAAATTATAGTTTACAAAACTTAAACTAAATGTTTAGGATCTTAATAAAATTTGACAGAGCTACCCGACTAACACTCAGGACACTCCACTAGCTCGACCACTATATAGATCACATTAAACTAAATGGTTTAAGAAATCAATGATCACTAAATATTTATATAGCAATTGATGACGCTTCTCAATACATAATGGCTTATGGTTAAAAAGTCAATAATTACCCAAGAATGATATGAAAATTGATAACAATAATGATATATTTATACATACTTTTTCCGAATTTACTCTCAACTCTCTCATTGTAGCTACAATGTGTTACAATGATTCACTCTATTTACAGTGAGAGAATTAGGAGAAATTTAGGGAAAATTGTATATAGATTTAGTATTTTTAAATTTACAATGATAAAAATCTTTTAAACTTTAAAACACAAATAAGATAAGTAAAGATACTAATGAATTTAAATGTCAACCAAATCAAAGGTTAAAAATCAAAATACTTATTGCAAAATGCCAAAAAACTGTTTGCAACCTGACAACTGTTGAAGATTGCTAAAATCAAAAATGATATTCTTACATAATTTTATACATAAAATTTTCCAGAATGTCTCACTGTAGCTACAGTGAATTACTGTAGCTACACTGTAGCTACAATGAGACATTCGGGAAAATTTTATGTACAAAATTATGTAAGAATATCATTGTTGTTGCTAAAATATGAAAAATTCACATCTTGTAACATCAAATGATCTATTACACTAAGTTTTTCTTTTATTATTATTATTTTTTTTGAATGGATAGAAATCTCATCGTCAAATCACCTTTTTCAGGTAAAATTCTCGGTTGTCTCAGATTCTTACAAGAAATACACTCTCTGAATTCGAACTTAAGACCTCAAGGTGAGATCTTCAGTCATACACCACCAAATCACGTTCATTTGAGATTTTTTTTTTCTTTTATTACACTAAGCTTTGTTTCTTCATTTTCTTTTATTACGCTAAGCTTTTTTATTGTGATATTGGAAACATACTTTTTTAGATTGTGATATTAGAAATATATTCCTCAAAATCTTAATCACAGTTTGGTGACCGTTATATTTTAACAATGGTTAATTAATAGTTAACTAAAGTAATAGGATGTTAGATTTATATATATTATAGTAGTGTAAATTGTAATTTATCAATACTCACAATATTTAATTGTTATCTTGCGATAATGTTAGTAATAAAATGTAAATAATTCTTAAATAAATATTATTCTTTCTAAGTTAAATAGAAAGAAGTCATTCATTACAAAAAGTATGTTATATATAAGAGGGTCCATTTCAATTTAAAATTCCATTTCAATTTAAAATTTTAACTTAAAATTAAGCTTCAAGATATAGGTTATTAATATCATTCAATTAAATGGATCGAAAGATACTAAACTCGAAAATTGTGTCTGAAATGATGCCTGAAAAGGAAAATCCAAAACAACATCCTTTTGGATTTGTCTTTTCAAGCACAATTTTTGGATAAACTAACATTATTCCTATAATAGTTGATGAATTAATATCATTAAATGTTATTTTAATTTTGAATATTTACCATATGATTTACTGAAATCAATAAAAATATTTTGATATCCAGATTTTAAGTTAAAATTTTATGTTCAAATAGCCCCATTCATTAAAAAAATTGTGGAAATTGAGTAAGGATTGGATGTGTTGATGGTGTTTTTTAAGCACTATGATATCTAAGCAGTACGGCAGGGGTAAAAGGATAACTCTCTTCTTAATCGAGACCACTAAATGCCGACCCGACCATTCGATGTTGCATACGCCAACAGTAAGGGGCCGAACCTTTATGATCGGTAAACCGACCACTTAAGATCGGATGATCGGGCATTATCAGATCGATATCAGCATCCTCAGTTCGGAGGACCATTATGACCGACCTATAAAGACCAACCAGATAGCGAGATATGCTCCAGATGATAAATTATCCTATTCTTATGGGATAAGGAGATAAGTTATCCTATTCTTATGGGGTAAGGAGATAAGTTATCCTACTTTCATGGGGAAAGGTTGATGAGTCAGTATCCTAATAGGAGGATATGGGAAGTGAATGTAGTTTTCAACCAGGAATCATTATGGGAAAAGTAATCTGATTTCTTCACTATTATAAATAGAAGGGGTTGTAAGTAAGAGGTATGAAGAATGATATCAATATCACTACCATCAGACTTGTAAACACAAGAGATATCAGAGAAGCATATTTCAGTAATAAAGTATCACCCGTTCTGTGCTCGTGGACGTAGGTTGGATCTGATTCGCCGAACCACGTTAAATCTCCTTGTCGATTGGTGCATTTATCTGTCTTTTGCCAAATTTGCTTTTGTTTCCCATAAACAAAACAAATTCACAGTTGGAGGAGGATTGTCTCGGGAGTAATATTACAATACTGCTCCTGAGATCAAAATCAGCCGTCAACATGATGGAATAAAAAATACTTAAGATAGAAAAAAATATTTATAATTTATACAGATAAGTTTTACTAAGCTAAAAAGGGCTATCCTGTTACGGCTCAGAATGAAAATAAATGAGGTAAGGAAGGATATGAATGAAATAAAAATCAATCAAAAGCCAGAAAATGAAAACTTATGAAGATTGTTAAAAATGATTTTACAACGAGACTATATATGAATAAAAAATTCATGAAGATCTTTCGCCTTCCATCCCGTCTCAAAAAAAATTGACGATTCTACTATTTATTATCCAATCACAAGCAGGGATGGTAAAATCCGGATTCGGACCCGGTCCGGTCGGATCCGGGTCCGGATCCGGAAGTAATTTTTTGTTACCCCGAGTCCGGACCCGGGTCTACCCGGTCCGGGTTCAGATCCGGATACCCGGTTTATTTTTTTTAATTTTTAATTATATTATTTTATATTTATATTTGGATTTTGTCAATTTTATTAATTTTATTTCTATTCTTTTTGTATTTTTTAATTATATTATATTATATTTTTTTTATATATATGCATATTATTTTATATTTTTCATTATATTTTAATTTATTATATTTTTTTCGGACCTGGGTCCATGCGAACCCGGGCCGGGTCTCACTGACATGCCTAATCACAAGTACTATAGTTTTTTATGGAATACAAAGGCATTAAGGCATAAATGTTTTTAGCATCTTAATAAAATTTGGCGGGGCTACTCGGCTAATGCTCAGGACGCTCCACTAGTTCCAGTGATCGCTATTTTATACCGCACGTAAACGCACTTATCGCTCAGTAATATAGTGATTATTAGTTGGATATCGTATCCACATTGACTTATTATGCTCTTATTAATCGGGCCCAGGTTCGGGCTGGACCTGGGCCCGATTTTTTAATATAAAAAATTATAAATATATAAAATTTATTATATAATAAATATATTTTTATAAATATAACTATATAATTATTTATTTGAAGGCCCGGCTCGGGCCCGGGCCCAAGTCGGGCCCCTCATTTTGAAGCCCGACCAAGGCTTTTTTCACCCCGAACCGGGCCGGACCCATGCTTTTTTGCCACCCTTACAAATAATGTGTTATATACAAAAGGATCTATTTCAACATAAAATTGTAACTTAATATAAGTTAGATTAAGGCTTCAAAATATAAGTTATTGATATCATGCAATATTATGGATAAAAAGTTATTAAACTCGAACATTGTGTTGAAAAGGGTGTCCGAAAAGACAAATAAAAAACGACATCGTTTTGGTTTATCTTTTTGGATATAATTTTTGGACAAACTAACATTATAGTTGATGAATTAATATCAGTAAATGTAATTTCAACTTTGAATTTCTCCCATCTAATTTACTTTAATCCATGAATATATTCTGATATATAGATTTTAAATTAAAATTTTATGTCGACATACCACCGATTAAAAAACATATTTTTAGATATTGAGAGGATTGGATAGAATAAAAAGGCAATAAATAATATAATAATAATAATAATAATAATAAATATATATATATATTAATTTATTCAAATAAATTTTACTAAGCTAAAAAGTTTAGGGATCTTAATAAAATTTGATAGGGCTATCCAGCTGCAGTTCAGGACGACGCTCCACTAGCTCTGTCACTACATATGTTCACATTAATAATAATAGCATAAAAGCCAATAATATCTAACAATTATATGACAATTACGTCTCTCAATATTAGGGGTGGCAAAACAAATCAACAAATTCAATTTGTATCGAATCTTAAATGAATCGAATCAAAATATGATGGATTCGTATTCGATTCGTTTATTAAACGAATCATATTATCATGATTCATATTCGATTCGTTTATTAACGAATCGAATAAGAGATATTATGTAATAACATAATTTACCATAATTGATTTACATAATTTTCATAATATATAATATATAATATATTCATATATATATATTTATGAAATATGTAATTAATATATTTAATAAAATATATCACAAAATATCGAAAATATTATTTTTTCTATGATAATTAATCATAATTTCTAATTTCTAGAATCTTAATTGAAAAATAACAATAACTAGTAAAAGAAAATAATAAAACGAATCATAAACGAATAAACGAATCAATGACTTAAATTTGTATTCGATTCGTTTAATAAACGAATCGAATCGAATTGACCCATTTATTTAAACGAATCTATTTTTTCAAACTCGTATTCACTTTAAAGTGAATCGAATCGAACGAATAAACGAATCATGACCCAAATTACCACCCCTACTCAATATATAACTACTACATTAATTATGGTAAGAAAAATGTCTATAATTACCAAGAGTGATATGAAAATTGATAATAACAAAAATCTTTTAATTTTAAAATATAAGAAAAATAAGTAGGATATGAATAAAATTAAAAGTCAATCAAAAGTTAAGAAAATGAAAATTTGTGAAAAATGTTAAAAACAATTTATGGATGAGACAATAAATGAATGAAAAAACTCATCTCTGATGAAGACTTTTTGCCTTTCACCGCATCTTCCTTTTCATCTCTTTCCAATACAATGCGAGTAAGTAATAGAGTTTTGGATGGAATAAAAAGGCTCTCGGATAAGAAAAAAAAAATTATAATTATACCATTATATTTTACTAAACTAATTGTATAGGGATCTTCCTGGCTCTGCCATTGCGTATATTGACATAATAATAGAAAAAATTAAATAATTACCTAAAAATTATATGAAAATTGACGCATTTTAATACATAACGACTACATTAATTATGATTAAAAAAATCAATAATTATCCAATAGTGATATGAAAATTGATAATATGAAAAAAAAGTTTAAAATATAAATAAGATAAGGAAGGATGTGAATGACAATAAAAGTCTATCAAAAGCTAGAAAATGAAAACTTGTGAAGATTGTTAAAAATGATTTTATGAATGAGACTATAGAAGATCTTTCGCTTTTCATCCCATTTTCCGAAAAAAAAAATATCGACGATTGATCTCTTTCTTATTATATCACAAGTAATAGTATTAGAGTTTTGGATTGAATAAAAAAGTACTAAGACATTAAAAAATTATTTATAATTTACTAAACTTAAACTAAATATTTTAGGATTTTAATAAAATTTGGCAATGCTAACCCGGATAACAATCAATACATTCCACTAGCTCTACCACTATATGATCACATAATTAATGGTTTAAGAAATCAACGATCAACTAACAACTTCATGACAATTGATGACGCCTCTCAATACATAATGACTATATTAATTATAGTTAAAAAAAAAAAATAAATAGTTACCCCGGTGACATGGAAATTGATAATAATGAAAGTCTTTTAAAATTTAAAACATAAATAAAATAAAGAAGGATATGAATGAAAATAAAAATCAATCAAAAATCAGAAAATGAAAACTTGTGAGGATTGTAAAAATGATTTTATGAACGAGACTATACATGAATGAACATCAAATAATATATTTTATTATTGAGAAATAATGATTTCAAATAAAATATTATGATATTGAAAGATTCATGTAGCTGACTTCGTCTAATAAAAAAATATTATTGTAATTTGATTTGTTTGGTTATGTCTACTAACAAAATACATCCTTGGCATTTACATATTTGAATACATCCTTGACATAGTTTGATACCTTACTTTAATGTTCACACTTTGTACCTTTTTTTTTTTTTTTTTTTTTTTTTTTTTTTAATCAATGCAAATTGACTAAGAAATGAAAGCCCAAAAAATCTTTCCTGGGCATGTAAATAACTGCGGTGCATTTAATGCATGAAAATATCTTGGGATTTCAATGTTCCTGACATGTGTTTATGTGCTGATTTGAAAACACATAACAAAAAAAATATTTTAAATGTTTTAGTGAGATGAATTTTTATTAGGAAAATAAGGGATTGAACAAAATTTTATGAGATTTTTATCCCAGTATTTTCACGTAACATCCTTAATCTGGAGATACTATCAACCAGGAATAGATCGTTCTATTCCCCTGAATCTTTGACTACTTGACAATGAGAAACTCATTTCATGTATAAACTCATACACGGGGCCGTTGCCCGACTTAATCATCATAAATGTTCAATGCTTTTCAACTAACTACTCAAATTCATTACACATCTCAACTTTAGTAATGAACACTTTTAACTCTTTACATGTGTATATTTTATTAAACAAACTATATGTTATATGACATTTTCTGACACTGATTGAACTGAACTCTGACTTGACCCGGTGGACCAGACCCTCTAGTGACTGTCATCCTTATCCATCTTCTCGAGATCGTCCTTCGGGAATACCTGCAAAACAGAGAAAATGGGAGTGGGGTTAGATCGTTTGTACGATCTAAATGAGTGGACGATTTAAAATGAAAACTGAAATACTATTATGAAAATATTTGGTTCTAAAACCAAAATCCTCACAGGAAACAGTCTTATATGAAAACTCTTTTCTTATCTGACTCTGAACTATTTTTATGAAAATCTTGTCTAAAAACTCTTTTTTGGTAAAACTAATCTTTTCTGAAAGTCTCTTATAAAACTGTTGTTTCTGAAAATTTTCCTTTCTAGAAAACTTCTCTCTGGAAACTATCTCTGAAATATGTATATGAAAACTGTTCTGAAAACTGATCTCTAAATACATGATGTATGTGGGCGTTACGTATCGTCGTCCTCACATACGTCTAATTAGAACCAGAAGTGCAAATACATGACATTGGGGCGTTACGTATCGTCGTCCCCCAAAGTGTCACTACCTGTCTCTGAAACTAATGGTCTTGGGGTGTTATGTATCGCCGTCCCACAAACCACTAAACTAGAACTGGGGTGCGGATCTATGCTACCCTCCAAGCTTTGAGTCTAGGATCTAGGGGCATCTGTCATCCCTAATCTGAACTAGGATCTGAGGGCGTTACGTATCGCCTTCCCCCAATCATGTGCATATATCATCTGTCAATTTCATGTCTGTATCAAGTTACATACTGATGTGGATTTTCCCCCATGCCTCGAAAACATAAAACTCATGCTTTGAAAATATTTATTTTCTAAATCATTTCTCAAAACATGTTAAACAAAATATAAT
>SKCR01001501.1:0-36624 GCA_019454045.1 Zanthoxylum bungeanum
TATCATATGTCTCCCCCACCCCCCATAATTCTTTCAACTCAGCAATCAAAGGTTGCAAGAACACATCAAACTTCTCTTTAAGGTTTCTCGGCCCAGGCACTATTACAGACATAAATATGTATTCATCTTTCATGCTCATCCATGGTGTCAAATTGTATGGCGTCACTATCATTGGCCATTAAGAGTATTGTTGCCCTATTTGTCCAAATGGTAGAATCTATTAGTGAAAAGACCTAGTCTAATATTTCGAGTTTCAGCTGCAAAAATAGATACATCTGATTAAAATGCTTCTAGGCTGGGGAGTCTGAGTAATGCCTCATGACACCACCCTCTTCAGTATCATGCTCGGCGTGCCACCTCATGTCCTTAGCAGTGGCATTAGATGCGTACAATCTCTGTAAATGGGGTGTTAGTGGAAAATAATACATTTTCTTATAAGGAACATTTATTTTATACTTTGTTGATCCTCGTCTCTGCTTCTTATACCGAAGGTGGTTACAGAACTTGCAACTTGTTAGGTCAATATCATCATTCCAATATATCATGCAACCATTATGACAATAGTGAATTTTTTCTAATGGTAGACTCAAGCCTTCAATTAACTTCTTCGTGCTATTAAAGTTGCCAGTCATTACATTATCCTCTGAATCATTTCATGTACAAATTGACAAATATCATCGTAACACCTTTTCAAAAAATGGTGTTCCACCTTCAAATTCAGGGGTCTAGCCACCGCCGATAACTGTGAATACCTGTAAGGGTTTCATGCTTTTAGAATGCATGCTTAAGGGTGTATGATGAGACCTAATCAAAGATAATAAATTGGTTGCCAATTTATACAAAAACCCTCAATCAAATATTAAGTGTTTTCCTTCCATGGAGTGGTTCTCTCTCAAGATCCAAGATTGACAGTGGTTTGTTGGCTAAAGTCAAGATCGATGTCTTTCGCATATGTGTTTGAACCATGAAAGCTTTGTTCCATATCGCATGTCTTGGGCAGTTGTGACTTTTTGGCCAAAGTCAATGTCACTTCCTGTTCATCAATATGGATTACGAAGCTTTCTCACTGTCAATGGATCGCGCTTAACTGGAATCATTAAGCTTGTTGAGCCAAAGCCAAGTCTTGTTGAATCAGAGGAAAATGTTAGGAAATATATTGGATATATTGACATATATATTGTAATATGTTTCGGACTTGGAGGTCCACCTACCGGATCTAGGAATTGGATAGGATCCAATTGATCTTAGAGATCTACCTAGTTAAGTTTCATACAGCTTGTTGGCCAAAGTAAAGGTTGTGTGTTATCTAACGGGATCCTAGCCCACTAGGAAACCATGTTTCCTGAGTACTCAACAGAGGGTTAGAGGCTCACCGAAAAATAGTGGGAGGCAAGTATTGAATTTGCAATTTCATTTAAATACTTTCCAAATATGCAATTTCAAATATTTTCGTCATTTTATATATTTATTAGTTGGACTAATATTTTATTATTATTTTCTTTTAACAGTTGGACTGTACCCGTAATCGTTAATTGAATAGTTAGACTATTGCAATTAAGATGACTGGAAATATCAACGTTAGGGACATTATCATGGGCGAAAATGTCTTTAATGGGGCAAACTTTCCTGACTGGGATATGAACCTCAGGAATGTCTTGGGGGCTGAGAAGATGCTCTATACGATAGAGATACCTCTCGGGCCTAAGCCCGGAATTGAGCATCCGCTTGAGCTTGAGCTTTGGAAGACTCATAGTGATGACAACTCAATTGCTCAATCTGTCATGCTTGCTGCAATGACCCCACAATTTCGTCGTCAAAACAGGGATTGGATCCCAATGAAATGATGTTGAAATTGAAAGACCTTCACCGATAAAACTTTAGATCGCAAAAGTATGAATTGCAAAAGAAGTTCTTTCGCTCTCGAATGTCAGAGGGTACATTTTTCGAGCACCATGTATCGCAGATGATTGCTGAAATTGAAAAGATGGGTCAGCTAGGCATAACCTTTAAGGCTGAGACTTCCATAGATTTGATTTTACAGTCTCTTCCTGACAGCTGGAGCGGGTTCATCATGAACTACAATATGATGAACCAAGAGAAGACTCTTGGAGAGTTGATGGCAATGCTGAAAGAGGCAGAAAAAGAGCTTTTTAAGGGCAAGCAGCGTGAGGCGCACTTCGCTTCGACATCTCATAATGTCAGGGCTTGGCCAAAGGCTTTTGGAGGTGTGAAGAAGAAGAAGAAGAGAAAGGGCAAAGCCAAATCATCAAAGTCTTCTGGGAAGGCAAAATAAAAATCCCAAGATGTCTGCCTACAGTGTGGCAAACGGTGTCACTGGAAGCGTGACTGTTGTGAGTACAAGGCGCACATGAAGGAAGTGAAAGCGGACAAGGCACCGACTTCAGGTATGTTTGTTATTGAAATAAACATGTCTACTTCTATTTTAAAAATTGGATTTTTGATTCTGGTTGTGGTACTCATATATGTACTGATGTGTAGGATCTACAGATTAGCCGAAGACTGGCTTTAGGAGAGATCGACCTCCGAGTTGGAAATGGGACTAGATTCGCCGTTTTGGCTGTTGGGACCTATATTTTGGAATTGCCCTCGGGGCATGTACTTAATTTATCAGACTGCTATTATGTACCTAGTTTGACTAGAAACATTATATCTGTATCTTGTTTAACCTAATGTGTGTATAATTTTGTATTCAGAAACACCGGGTGTTTTGTTTATAAAAATGATTTTGAGATATGCAGTGATGATGTTAATAATGGTCTTTATATTTTGAATATAAATCAATCTCAAACATATAACATGACAAAAAAGGCTTAAGTTAAGTAACAAAGATGAAACTTATATGTGGCATTGTCGTCTGGGACACATTAACAAGACTAGTATATCCACACTTTCGAAGAGTAGATACTTGGACGGATTTGATCAAAATTCATATGACGTCTGCGAATCTTGTTTATTAGGCAAAACGCCTAAAACACCTTTTAATGGTAAAGGTGCACGTGCCACCGAACTGTTAGCCCTCGTTCATAGTGACGTATGTGGGCCCATGTCTAGCCAGACTAGAGGTGGATATGAATACTTCGTAACCTTTATGGATGATGCATCGCGTTATGGTTATGTGTATCTTATGAGACACAAGTCAGAAACTATTGAGAAATTCAAAGAGTTTCGACATGAAGTAGAAAAACAGACCGGGAAAAGTATTAAAACATTACGGTCGGACAGTGGTGGAGAATACTTAAGCAATGAGTTTCTCGATTACTTGAAAGGTTATGGTATTCTTTCACAGTGGACTTCTCCCGGAACACCTCAATTAAACGGTGTGTCCGAACGGAGAAACCAAACTTTGTTGGACATGGTAAGGTCTATGATAAGTCGCACAGAGCTACCAATTTCCTTCTGGGGATATGCATTGAACAGTGCAATACTTATTTTGAATAAGGTTCCGTCAAAATCTGTTAAACAGACTCCATATGAAATATGGACAGGAAAGAAACCGGGTTTATCATTCCTGAAGATTTGGGGATGTTGGGTATACGTTAAATGTTTGGATGGTACCAAACGAGAACCCAAATTGGATAAGTGCCTATTTTTAGGTTATCCTAGGGAAACCAAAGGATATTACTTCTACAACCCACAAGAGAACAAGGTATTTGTTGCTCTCCATGCGGTTTTCCTTGAAAAGGAATTCCTAAATACAATGGTAAGTGGGAGGAAAATAGAACTCGATGAAAATCGGAGTGATACTGTTCCTGGCACCGATTCCTTAACGGAACATGAACAGTTCATCAGGGATGAGACTGTACCACAAGCTTCTGACACACAAGAACCGCGTAGGTCGGAGAGAGTCAGAAAACAACCTGAGAGGTATGGGTTTCTGATCTCACCTCATATGGATATTAATCTTATTGAGGATAATGAGCCGGCTACGTATGAGGAAATGATACAAGGTATTGTCTCCGCTTTATGGCAAGAAGCCATGAAGTCCGAAATGGATTCCATGTATACCAACCAAGTTTGGACACTGTGCAGACATTGTATTTTTGTATAAAGCCAATGATGAGCCTCATATGGAGTCACTACCCGATAAGTTGAGGAAGTCGCAGGAAACGGACGTCGGAAGGGAAAATTCAAAAATAAGTACATCATCAGGTTTAATTCGTTCTTTAGTCTCGGGTTCCCTCGATGGATCTCTATTTTAAATGTTAGCCTCGACCCAAAACCCTCGCAACCTACAAAAGCCCACAAGCCCATACACCCAAGCCACACGCCCACATCAAGACCCACAAACAGAAGCCCAATCCAAAATATTCAAATCACATTTAACACATGCCAAATCCAATTAAATCACCTTCCAACTTAAAAATATTTAGAATCCAATTGTTTATGGTGTTTTCAGGCACTATGATATTTAAAACAGCACGACAAGGGTAGAAGAGTAATTCCCTTCTTGGGTGAGAACACTAACACCGACCCGACCCATAAAATCCAGCAGTAAGGGCCCAAACGTTTTACAATAAAAGACCGACCACAACATGAAGATACCGAGCACTTGATGATCGGCAATTGAGCACACGATCCAAAATGACCGGGCACTTATCAGGTCGACAGAAGCACTCCCGGTACAAAAGACTATCATGACCGACCACATGAAGACCGGGAGCATGGCAGGATATGCTCCAGAAGATAAGTTACCCTACTTTCATGGGAAAACTGAGAAGTCTGAGTCCTAGTAGGATAAAGGAAATAAAAGATAGATTTGATAAAGGTTTCCTTGAGGGAGCAGGAGATTGTTTCAACTAGGAAACCTCATACTAAGAGGAATCTGATTCCTTCACTATTATAAATAGAAGGGTATAGTATGTGTAAAGGGGGATCAGAATCAAAAACTTGTAAAGAAGAGAGAAGAATTACGAGTTTCAGCAATAAAAATATAGTTCTGTTTGTGCCCGTGGACGTAGGTCGGACAAACATCCGCCGAACCACGTTAGATCTCCTTATTGATTGGTGTATTTATCTGTCTTTTGCTAAATTTTCTTTTGGTTTCCCCCATAACCAAACAAAATCACTATTGAAGGAGGATTACCTCGGGAGTGATATTCCCATATTGCCCTGAGACCAAAATTCACCGTCAACACCAATCCCCACCAAAAATACACAATATTCTTTCCCTAAATAATTTAATTAAATATATCTCATAATTGCTTGATTTGTTTCCTTTTGAAAACCCATGCACACAAGAAACCCTAGCATGCAACTATAAAAGATAACATATTCCAAACCTTAAGACTCTTCACTGACATTCACGGTTCTTCTCTCTTCTCTCTTCCCCCCTAAGACTCTCTCTCCCAGAAAAATCACAAAACACAAACCCTAAACATAAAAAACACACTCTCGGCAGCTCATGAGACAAAAAAAACCTCACAACCAGAGAACAAAAGAGAAACCCTAAGGCATTTTCTTCTATCTTCTCTCTACCACTCACATTACTGACCAAAACCTTACCTTGAACACACAGCCAAAACTGATCCACGAACAGCAAACAACAACCCTCCTTCACCGAGAAGAACAAAGCAAAATAAAAGCCCCTCACTCGGCTCAAACACCAAATAAACCCTATTAACCTTGCACCGATCAAGTAAAGACATAGCTTTTCACTCCTCCACACACACACCACGCAGATACAAACTAAGCCTTCCACCGAGCCCCCCACTAAAAACAAATGACAAATAATAATCCCTTCAACCAGCCCTCAACCGACCAGACACCAATCCACCAAACCAGCCAATACATCAAGCCACGCACACACTAGCAGCCATTCTCACAGTCTCGGCAACTCACCAAGCAATAAATAATAAGCCACCCAACCGACCAAAACAAACAACAAAACCCTTTGACCGACAATATAATAAACACAAACCAGCCACCCTCCTTCTCTACCTGCCACATGAACAAAAGACCAACAACAAATCATAAAATCTCAGCCACCAAACCGAGCAACATCAACGTGAAACCAGCCAAAACAAGACACAACCATCGCCAATAACCAAAACCATGAGTCATACCCAAAATAGTCCCAAAACTCACCCAAAAATAGTCCCCGAACACCCCTGAAAATAGTCCAGAAAATAACCCAAAATAGTCCCCCAAAATAGTGAACAACTCACACAAAAACAGTACCTGAACACCTCCTGAAAATCAGCCCTCGAACCACCCAAAAAAATAGTGAACAAAACAGAAAAACAGTGAATGAAATGTTAAACCAGTGAACCGGAAAAGTGACGGAACATTAACCTTCCAACGACGACGTAACGCACTTCCGAGAACCAACTTAAAAGATAAGATCTGAGGGCACCCTTTGCTATTTATTTATCTTTCAATTAGTTATTGTCGGTTCAATCACATGCATCATTATGCTCCACGTCTATTTTTATTTATATTGGGTTGATGATTGCGTGTTATCTCTTGCGGTATATCGGATGGAAACCCAGACATAATTTCGTAGCCAAATCCGAATGGACGATAGTGCGGTCTGTATTTGGGATACAACTCCATGTACCGCTTGAGAAACTCTCATGCATGTGCTTTATTTTGTTATTTAATTTTTGTGTTCATTCATTGTTTGTGTTTACTATTCTGTTATTTATTTTCTGTGTATTGTTTCTTTATTTACTTATGCATTGTTATTTAGTGTGCATGGGCCAATCACGTTGGATTAAAGGTCATTTGTTTCAGGAAATGCCTAAAGGTAGCCTTTACAATGATGTTTTGTCGCACCAGACAAAGTATACTTGATCGAATGTGAAATACGCTCAATCGGGCATACGATGTCTCATATAGATGTCGGCCTTGGTCGCATCTCTTTTCTTATTTTGTTATTCGTTTCATATTGTTTCTTTATTTATTTATGCATTGCTATTTAGTGCGCATGGGCTAATCATGTTGGATTAAAGGTCCCCCGTGTTAGGGAAATGCCTAAGGGCAGCATTTACCATGATGTTTTATCGCGCCGGATGAAGTATACTTGATCGGATGTGAAATACATTCAATCGGGCATACGAGGTCCCATATAGATGTCAGCCTTGGTCGCATCTCTTTTCTTATTTTTTTATTTGTTTCATATTGTTTCTTTATTTACTTATGCATTTCTATCTAATGCGCAAAGGCTAATTACGTTGGAATAAAGGTCGTCCATTTGAGGGAAATGCTTAAGGGCATCCTTTACCATGATTTTTTTCCGCGCCGGATGAAGTACACTTGATTGGATGTAAAATACGTTCAATCGGGCACGTGAGGTCCCATATAGATGTCGGCCAAGTCTCTTGGTCGCATCTCTTTTATTATTTTATTATCTACTTTCTGCGTGTTATTGCTTTATTTATTTATGCATTGCTATCTAGTGCGCATGGGCTAATCACGTTGGATTAAAGGTCCCTCATTTGAGGAAATACCTAAGGCAAGCCTTTACCATAATATTTTGCAGTGCCGGATGAAGTACACTTGATTGGATGTGAAGTACGTTCAATCGGGCATACGAGGTCCCATATAAATGTCGGCCAAGTCTCTTGGTTGCATCTCTTTTCTTATTTTATTGTTCGGTTCTTATTTTTTCTTTACTTACGCATTGTTATTTGGTGCGCATGGGCTAATTACATCGGATTAAAGGTCCCCCATTTACGGGAAATGCCTGAGGGCAGCCTTACCATGGTATTTTGTCGCGCCGCATTCTGTCTTGCCATGCATAATACCACATCCCATTCAAATGTGTCTGAACGCTACACGAACGCGCATATAATAGACAGACCCTTTTGTATCATATTTTGTGCATGTTTGCCTCTTTAGTTAATTCTCTTGCATTACGTACTTAATTATTTCTATTTATTATTAATGTTTTTATTGTTATTATTTATCTGCATTCTCACGCTTCTTTGTTTAATATGTTTATAGAATTATACATGTGCTTTCATTTTTTATTTACGTTTATGGGTGTGCAAATTTGTGTGTTTTATCTTGCGTGTGTTGCATAAGACTAGGTTACATTATAATAGCATAAATTTGTTCATTACAATTGGCATAAGTAAGGGACCATTCCTAACCCTACGGTTTGAGGTCTTCCCTTGCGAGGGGTGAGTGCGGCCTTGAATTATTTCCCAGTTCACACTGGGTGGCGACTCATTTATTCTCTAGTTTAGTCCCCTGCGGGCTACTCCGTACTCCCGAACGGGCCGCGAGCCAGATAGTGTCGCCCACCTCTATACTGTGCCTATACACTGGTTGATGCACCAGAAGACGTAAAGCCTATTGGTTGTAAATGGGTCTTCAATAAGAATACTGACATGGATGGCAACATACAAACGTACAAAGCTAGGCTTGTAGTCAAAGGGTATCGTCAATGACATGGTGTCGATTATGACAAAACTTTTTCATATATTGCCATGATTAAATCCATTCGGATAATGCTTGCTATTGCTACATATTTCGATTATGAAATATGGCAGATGGACGTCAAAACTGCTTTCCTTAACAAAAACCTTTTGGAGGATGTTTATGTGCAACAGCCTAATGGTTTTATCAACATGTAAACAAGGTTTGCAAGTTAAATCGATCCATTTATGGATTGAAGCAAGCATCACGTTCTTGGAACCAACGTTTTTATGAGATCATAAAAGAATATGATTTCGTTCAAAATGAGGATGATCCTGGTGTATATAAGAAGGTTAGTGGGAGCGCACTGAAATTCATTGTCCTTTACGTTGATGATGTATTGCTTATTGGCAATGACATTCCCATGCTACAATCGGTGAAAGCTTGGCTTTCATTAAAATTCTCCATGAAAGATCTCGGAGAAGCAGCTTTTACTCTGGGAATAAGGATCTACCGGGATAGATCTAGAAAGATGCTTGGACTCTCCCAGAGCTTGTATATTGACAAAGTGCTGAAGAGATTCAACATAGATCAGTCCAAGAGAGGACTACTTCATGTGTCACATGGTGTCTCTCTATCTAAGGACATGTGTCCTAAAACTCAAGATGAGAGAGACAACATGATTTGGATCCAATTCGCTTCAGCAGTCGAATCGATCATGTATGCCATGATATGTACGAGACCTGATGTCTCGTATACTTTGAGCAAATGTAGTCGCTATCAGGCCGAATCAGGTGATGGTCACTGGGTTGCAGTTAAGAACATCCTTAAGTATCTTAGACGAACTAAGGATGGTTTCTTAGTCTATGGAGATGGAGAAATTGAGTTAACTGACCGGCGTAAACACACATGTATAACGTAAGCGTGCGTATCGTTCAAGTAGTATAAAAATATCGATCCTATGAGGAATTAATTCCTACTGTTGTTATTAATTGTTGATACTATTTATTTACAGGTATCTAATTATAGGGAGAAGAGAATGATTGCTTTTGGTTGGTTGAATGTGGATTTGATAAATAAAATACGCAAAAGAAAGTACTAAGGAAAATAACAAAAGACTAAAAGATCTAGGGTTGTGACTCCACATAATATTATTATAAAGATAAATTGATTCTCTTATATATTTGTAATAAATCAGTTTGCTAACCTGGAACACGAAATTATGCAAAAGCCTGTGTCAATGGTCAGACACAAATACCCAGTATAACCCAATTGAACCATATTTCTATGTCAACCAAATTACCTGGATTCATTAAGATTAAGTTCCACTTATGGCTACCCCCGCCCGACAGGTATATGTCTATCCTGTAAGGAAATCTATTAAAGGGTTATCTATCCTCAAGGAAGATCGTGGGCTATTAAGTCTAAGGCTGAAACCTAAAATCCCTATGTCTAGTTCATTTTAAGTTTACAATATCTATCTTATTGGTGATCAGACAACAAGAAGCATTAAGCTTAAGACTCAATAAACAAACTAAAGAAATACCCATAAAAGAAAATCAATTATTAAGTGTGAATATTGTGTTTCATCACTTCCCTAGAATAAAATAAAATGCTGGGGTTAGAGGATCCACATTTAATATTTCTTATCTAGGAATCTCACTTATTATAATATATAAATTATTTTATGTTATGCTTTCTCAAGAATTAATAATGTTAAACATTTAAAACTAGCCATATAGGCGGTAATCCATTTAGTCCAACTACACCAGCCATATAGGCGGTAATTATCTGTCACATAAAGACCAGCCATATAGGCGGTAAAGTAATTTATTTTTAGACCGACCATATAGGCGGTAATAAAGTCTGCCATTAATTAATCCGATTAAATTATAATTTAAATATTATAATTAAGTGATATTTACCTAGATAATTATATTAAAAGTTTCACCTTTTACCCCAGCGGAAATTTAACTACAAAACATAAAGTAAATAAATAAAATGCTGTAATAAAAACTAAAAATAAAAATACATAATTTTAATATTAGAATAATTTACAAAACTAGATGCTTCCTATGAAATCAGGGGAAAAAATCCCAAGGAAAGCACACCAAATTATGTGCAAATGAGCTCAATTTATAGGTAATTTATGGATCTGGCGTCGCGACGCTACAAGCCTTGGCGTCGGGATGCGGAGACGCGGTTTCTGTGTAAGCGCTTTGACCATGCGGATTTCGCCGGCTCACTCAAATGATGACACATGGCACGCGGTGAGAGTGGTGCAATGGGAGGCTAACACGTGGCACGCAGTGATTGGTGGATATTTCGGTCCAATGAGAAGCTGACACGTGGCACGCGGTAAGGATCGGTCCAATGAGAGCTTGACAAGTGGCAGAATGTGATTCACCGAATATTTGATCCAATGAGAAGGTGACACGTGTCACGTGGAGTGTCGGCACCATAGAATCACGACACGTGTCCAGGCTCATTTTAGCATGATCGGTTCTAATGATGACACAAGTCAGACACACGTGAGTATGGTCGGCGCACGTTAGCATTCGATGCATTTTAGCAAATTTTTTCTGACTGGTCCATGTATTCGGTGTAAGTTAGCATCCGGTGCACTTTAGACGTCGCAAAGCCAATGGATCATGCGTCGCGACGCAGCCAAATTACCAAAATACCCTTTTTCATCATTTTTCACTGTTTTGGCTCCAAATCGCTTCCAATGCTTCCCAAACTTTAAACCCCTAGGTGTCCCTAGTGGACGAGTTGTAGTCTCATGAGAGTTTACAGCAATGATACCCACAAACATCTTACAAAAGTAAAAATAAAGTAAAACTAATGCGCACAAAAGCAAAAAGACAAGCAAAAAGAGAATAAAGAAGTTAGTGACTAATCAGGTGAAACTTCTACTCCAAGTTACCAGTAGTAAAACTTCTTTCTAAATTACCGAATAAGTAAATTATCCGGTTATATTTACCATTCTCCATATACACAGCCAATAAAATATTAATCAACTCATTTTTTCCCACAACAGTCATAAGTGTAGTTGAGAATAGAGTAATATTTTTGTCCTAAAGTTTTATTAGAATTCCCACCTTTTTGTAGCAATGGAATAATTTTTTTTTCTGATTTTTTTCTTTGATTTTTTTATTTTTTTTTATTTATATACAATATCTTCCATCTATGTAGTGAGTGTTGGGTCGGTGACTCCCAAACCAGTTGGCTTTAGGGCACCAGGTGTTAAGACACCCCTACTGACTTAATTACTCAGATTTCAGATATATATGTTTTTTGCGGCATCTTTGATCCATGTAACGAGCTTTGGGCCAGTGACTCCCAAACCAGTTGGCTTTAGGGAACTAGGTGTTAAAACACCCTTACAGACTTGATAACTCGGATCTCAGACATTTTTTTTTTTTACTCCATCACTTTTTGAGATGCTTCCTCCAATTAAACTAGAGCACTGAATATTACAAACTTTTCAATTATAGGTCATGTCCGTATATTACCATGCATATTGATAATACCTGCCAACTGAGCATATGAAGATCCATTTTAGTCAGTATTATGGAGAATTCAAAAATTAATTAATTCAAAAAGAAATAAACAAAAATTAACTTGTTTCAAAAACAGCTATCTCTTTCCAATTTCACCTTTTTAGTCAAAATAAAAACATAAAAACTCAAAATATTTTTGTAATTTTTGAAAAAATTTCAATTTTTTTGTATTTTTCGAAATAATTTGGACTAAAAATAAAAACAACACACAAACTAAAAACAAGATACTAATCAACTAAATCCCTCCCCCAAACCTAATGAGACATTGTCCCCAATGTCTTAAAAAATAGAAGAAGAGTTTAGAAGATAATATCTGGTTAGCTGAAATTTTACAGGAAAAATTACCGATTAAGATCTATGTCCAATTTATGCTTTTTACCACGATCGTTATTTGACCAGTTCAACTTCGAAAGAATGACGTCAATTTTTGGTTCAAAGGTTAGGATTTGGTCAATTAATTCTTCGGCCTTTGTTGCAGTCAGGAAAATATCATGTACTGATTTTGTGACGAACTCATGTCTTTTGGCTTCCGCAAGAAATACAAATCGAAAATCGAAAAAATGTTCAATGTTGAGTAATCCAATGGGCTTCTGATGAATGTTCAAGTGTGCCCATGATGCCACTGTGAATATTTCTTCAAATGTGCCGAGCCCACATGGTAAAACAATAAACGCATCAGCAGTATTGACCATTTCAATGAGTTGTTCAGACATCCCAAGATAATGCGTTCATCTCTATTTATTTTTCCGATTATGTGTTCGTCCGCCAAAGTTTTTGGAATGATTCCCAAAACGTGACTGCCACCCTCCTGAACAGATTTTGAAATGCTTCCCATCAATCCAAGATTGCCACCGCCATATACCAGGTGCATATTTCGTTCTGCTCTAACTCTCCCCAATTCCTTTGCAGCCTCATTGAACTCTGGTTTATTACCAGAATTGAATCCACAGAAAACACAAATTCGCTTGACTCGCTGCTGTTAAGTTGCTTCCATTTTCTCTCTCTTATTGTGATGTATATCTGGATCTATCGAAGAGAGAAATGTAGAGCTGAATTTATAGAACCTGAAAATGGGTGAGTAATAGTAGCACTAGTAGCTGCCAAATGACAATAAACGTTAAAATAAATCGTGAAAATCAAAAAGTATAGATCTTTTCGGCAAAAATAAAAGAAAATAACATAAGAAAAGAAAATCAAAACAATTATTAAGGCAACGGAATTGTGTACGCAAAACGCCACTCGTTTGGTATATAAATCAATTAGGATGCATCTCAAGAATCCATTCCTTACTCAGCCATCACTAATGACTTAAATCTCATCTTTGTGATTGCCAAACACCATTCCTTCTTAAATGCTCTGTTTGTGCCTTTCCCTAAAAAAATAACACACAAAATTAAAAACTCTACAACATGTATACACAAAATATGAAAATAAAAATTATAACAAATTGCATGAGTTGCCTCCCTGCTAGCGCTAAATTTTTCATCTTCAGTCAGACGTGACTGAAATCCATCTGTTATGGAGATTTTAGCGTGGTTTTGGACGTCCGATTAAAGACAATCCCGTGAGCGTTGCTTTTGAAGGGTCTCTTCCAACGGTAAGGTGGCAAAAAGAATTTTGTCTCATTCAGTGCTTGTGCCACCTTTTTAATCTTTGTCGCTCCAGTGGTACCTGAAAAGAAAGAAAGAAAATCATGAGGTCTTGTATGGTGCTTGACTTGGATTGGAAGTTTCATTCTGTCAAGCTTCTGGGCGATATTTCTGATCCGTACTCCCCAAAACAGTGATGTTTCTCTTGAATGCACTGGATCTTCAATAAGGTCATACATTTGCTCCTCCATTTGCTCTGCTTCTTGCTCCATATTTTCTTCACATATGTATTTTAGGATTTCTGCATTCAATTCTTCATATGTCATATGTGAAATGCATGCTCCATAAGTGTCAATCTGAGGATGTAAAGATATGTCTGATTTTAGGTCTTCATCCTTTGATATGACTGAAATGAATGGTTCAGGTAGATCTTCTTCAAACATCAATGCAATGGACGCTCTAAGATCCTCATTTTGAGGATACAGAATTCCATCCTCAATTTTTGGTGGTGCAGTTGGTACAAACAACTCAGCTTCTTCATCAGAGTCGGAATCTGAATAGTAAAAGTCAAACAGATACTTTACTGGTATGGACTCCTGAACTGATACCTCAGATTCCTGATTCTGCTCAGCCTTCTCCTCTACTAAAGTGTCATCGTGAAATGCTTGGTACTCGAAGGCTTCATTAGTGTCATCTGAAAATGGTCATTGAGGTATGTAGCTCTGATTTTCTGTTAATTGTCTCGTTTGTTCTGTCAGTCTCTGAATGGATGCTGATTGTCTCTGAATACTTTCAAATTGATTTTGGACTGATTCAAGCATTGTATCCAACTTATCGCCGTGTTTCTTGAACCAATCTTTGAGCATGTCAACCATCTGATCTTCTTCTGATGGTTCTGATTGTTGATGAATATCGTAGGTGGATGGTGGATAAGATGGAAAATATGATGGTTTTTCGTACCATGAATGATTCCAATAATTCTTCCACTCTGAAAAGTATATGCATTGATCGCTCGAGTGGTTACCATCACATATCACACATCTCCCAATTTCATTCTGATGAGCAATTGTAGTATTGCTTGATTCTGACATCCAGTGATAATTGTTGGGCTGGACAACAGGCCTCAGAAAATCGGACTGTTGCTTCCTGAGTTGGGGTGTATCTTCTTCTAGTAAAGCTCGTAATCTTGCAATCTCCCAATGAAGATCCATGTCAATCACCTAAAAAATAAAAGAAGGAAATAAAAATTATAGATAAAAATAAAGAAAACTAGATACAAGTAAATATGATAGCTTCAAAATTAATAACTCAAGAAAAATAAGTCCCCGGCAACGGCGCCAAAAACTTGACCGGTGTAAACACACACGTATAACGTAAGCGCACGTATCGTTCAAGTTGTATAAAAATATCGATCCCACGAGGACTTAATTCCTACTGTTGTTATTAATTGTTGATACTATTTATTTACAGGTATCTAATTATATGGAGAAGAGAATGATTGCTTTTGGTTGGTTGAATGTGGATTTGATAAATAAAAGACACAAAAGAAAGTACTAAGGAAAATAACAAAAGACTCAAAGATCTAGGGTTGTGACTCCACATAATATTATTATAAAGATAAATTGATTCTCTTATATATTTGTAATAAATCAGTTTGCTAACCTGGAACACGAAATTATGCAAAAGCCTCTGTCGATGGTCAGACACAAATACCCAGTATAACCCAATTGAACCATATGTCTATGTCAACCAAATTACTTGGATTCATTAAGATTAAGTTCCACTTATGGCTACCCCCGCCTGACAGGTATATGTCTATCCTGTAAGGAAATCTATTAAATGGGTTATCTATCCTAAAGGAAGATCGTGGGCTATTAAGTCTAAGGCTGAAACCTAAAATCCCTATGTCTAGTTCATTTTAAGTTTACCATATCAATCTTATTGGTGATCAGACAACAAGAAGCATTAAGTTTAAGACTTAATAAACAAACTAAAGAAGTACCCATAAAAAGAAACTCAATTATTAAGTGTGAATATTGTGTTTCATCACTTCCCTAAAATAAAATAAAATGTTAGGGGTTAGAGGATCCACATTTAATATTTCTTATCTGGGAATCTCACTTATTATAATATATAAATTATTTTATGTTATGCTCTCTCAGGAATTAATAATGTTAAACATTTAAAACCAGCCATATAGGCGGTAATCCATTTAGTCCAACTACACCAGCCATATAGGCGGTAATTATATGTCACATAAAGACCAGCCATATAGGCGTTAATAAAGTCTGTCATTATTTAATCTGATTAAATTATAATTTACATATTATAATTAAGTGAGATTTACCTAGATAATTATATTAAAAGTTTCACCTTTTACCCCAGCGGAAATTTAACTACAAAACATAAAGTAAATAAATAAAATGCTGTAATAAAAACTAAAAATAAAAATACATAATTTTAATATTAGAATAATTTACAAAACTAGATGATTCCTATGAAATCATGGAAAAAATCCCAAGGAAAGCACACCAAATTATGTGCAAATGAGCTCAATTTATAGGCAATTTCTGGATCTAGCGTCGCGACGCTACAAGCCTTGGCGTCGCGATGCGAAGACGCGGTTTCTGTGTACGCGCTTTGACCACGCGGATTTTACCGACTCACTCAAATGATGACACATGGAACGCGGTGAGAGTGGTGTAATGCGAGGCTAACACGTGGCACGTGGTGATTGGCAGATATTTCGGTCCAATGAGAAGCTGACACGTGGCACGCGGTAAGGATCGGTCCAATGAGAGCTTGACACGTGGCAGAATGTGATTCACCGAATATTCAATCCAATGAGAATGTGACACGTGTCACATGGAGTGTCGGCACCATAGAATCACGACACGTTTCCAGGCTCATTTTAGCATGATCGGTTTTGATGATGACACGTGTCAGACGCACGTTAGCATGGTCGGTGCACGTTAACATCCGGTGCATTTTAGCAAATTTCTTCTGACTGGTCCACGTGTCCGGTGCAAGTTAGTATGTGGTGCACTTTAGACATCGCGACGTTGATGGATCGCGCGTCGCGACACGGCAAAATTACCAAAATACCCTTTTTCGTCATTTTTCACTGTTTTGGCTCTAAATTGCTTCCAATGCTTCCCAAACTTTATTTATCTGTAAAATAATAATAAAACACATCAAAACGTTCACAAAACTCAAGAAATTATACAAAATATTAGGTCAAATGAGTGGGAAATAGTGATATAAATACCATTCATCAGTAACTAGGTTTACCGATGTAAGTTTCCAAACCGATAAAGACGACTATAAGTCGCAATCCAGGTACATATTTTATTTGAACAACGGAGCAGTGAGCTGGAAATCTTCCAAGCAAGAGACTGTTGCTGATTCAACAACAGAAGCGGAACATATCGCTACAGCTGAGGCAACAAGAGAGGTTGGATTAGGAGTAGTTCCGTTAGCAGCTGAGCCTGTTCCTTTGTATTGTGAGAATAACGGGGCTATAGCGTAAGCTAAGGAACCGCGGTCTCATCAATGATCCAAGCATGTACTTTGACGTTTCCATCTGATTTATGAGATCATACATCGTGGCGATGTGAAGATCGAGAAGGTCGCATCAAATGACAACATCACAGATCCGCTGACGAAGGCTATTTCTCAGCAAAAGTTTGAGCGACATGTACATAGTTCTGGTGTTAGATACTTGACTGATTGGCTATAGGCCAAGTGGGAGATTGTTGGACAATTATGACCCATAGCATCACTATTTGTAAAGGATATTGTGGTTTTTGTACAAATTAACTATGTGACAAAGGAAATTGCTATTTTATCATTTTGTAATTAGATTACTTGAATATATAAATGATAAAAGTCCTTATGATTAGTTCTGGATTAATAAGAAATGAGACAGTATCAATCCACGTAAGGTTTAATCATTAAATATCCCTAGTCGTAGTATTATCGAGACTGGACATCGATAATGCGGAATAGACTAGTATTACACTGGTGCGCGTTATGGAAGCGTAACGGCATAGTTCTCATATATTTGGGAATCTGAATCAGGGTAGGTGTATTTGGTCTTAACCTGAGCCTTGCATCACTAATACTTGCAATAATCAGTACGCTTTGGTTTTGGTCGTCCGGGACTTTAACAGGTTCTGTGTACGCCTCTTCTGGGTTTATTGAGAATCGTAGTGTATTGGGTGTGATGTCAAGATGGAAGTGTCACTTTAGTCATATGGAGATGATGATCACGTAGGATACAGAACTGGTACTCTAATATGTTGCAACTATCGGGATAATATGACAAGGTCATGATTATCCGATTAAAGAGACTAGTTGCTAGTGATCCGATATATGCTTCGTATGGGGTAGACACAATTCCATCCCCTAGGCCTAGCATGTGACATCTGATACTGGATCGTAATACGCAATACTTAGTATACTACGCTTTATAAAGATTATGTATTCCTTAAAAGAATATTTCTGGAGAATTGGGTAGGCACGGTGCTTTGCTAGAAGCCAACCATGTCTTGTAAATCGGTAAGACGTGGTACGGGGTACGCACGTATTTGGATAGTCCGATGATCGGATTTACTGCCAATATATCCAGGAATCTCATGGGTCACTTTCCAAAGATTCACCGATGACATTTGACTCGAACAGAATTAATCTGGGATTAATTATGAGAGACAAAATTAATCTAGGATTAATTGCGAAATGAATTTATCTGGGATAAAATTCGGATAGAAGAGAGAGAACGATTAATTTGGAATTAATCGATTAAAAAATATATTCGATATATTAATTGAAATTAGATTTCAATGCTGATTTAAAATGGATTTTAATTCGGGCAAACGAATTAATTTAGAATTAATTCGTAATTGACTTTAAGAATAATTTTTCAAGGAATAATTATTTAATTAAATTATATTTAATTATGTCGCAACGGTAAATTCATTAATTTGGAATTAAACGAACCCGGGCCCGAGTGAAGTTGCGTGTTGGATTGTTCGACTTAAATTCAGAATTTACAAGTGGTGGGACCCACTTGACTTACATCAACTAGTTTGACTAGTGATGGAAGTGGTTAAGGTTGAGTGAAAGAATTGGATTGCTTTTTCAACACACAATCAAAATCCAACACACTTTGTTTTTTAATTATTTGGAATGACATATACCAACTTGGATTTGGTAAATGAAAATTGATTTTAGAAATCAAATACAAAAAAACATAAACATTCTCCTCTCTCCCTCCTCATTTCCGTGACTTCCTCTCCCATTCTTAGAGTTTTTGTTGCAAAAATTCAAATGAGCTAGCACTTCAAAGAGTGAATCAATGTGATAGAGAAACCAATTCATTGAGTTTGGAACCCAAAGAAAGCTTGGAGCTCTCAACATACATCAAAGTTTTTGAAATCTCAACATCTGATCAATGTAAGTCTTCTGCAACTTCTTTGAATATTCACACACCGAATCATGATTAGAGATCCTTGGCATGTTCTAGGAACACTAACACATGTTCAAAATATGAATGTTAACAGCTTATCTATCCTTGAGTTCAACACAGGACAATTCCTTAGACCTCTAATATATTTCAATCTCTTGATTTGCCTCGTACAACTCCTTGATTGTTCACATAATGCTCCAAGCATCCGGTAACTCTATGTACTGTCTTAGCAAATCTGGAACCATCGATCCTAAAATATAGTATTTCACCTTCAGGTTATCATCCTTCCATTTTGTAAAAGTTTCTCGCTCTTCAGGAGTGGAGTCATGATCGATTTCAACAAGTAATGGATTGATAGTTACATATCTTACATTTCAAACTCCATGACAAGGCGGATGTTCATTTCTCATTCGAAATGGTTCTCGGCTCCTTTTAGTTTATTAGAATCCAAAAGTCTCATCAATGGATTTGCGAAAGCTATCTACAAGTCAACATTTTAAACAGTAGAAGAACATTTTTCATTTCAAAATAATAACAATAATTGATTATGGAATTTTAAATCTATTAGTGCCCTTCTACTACTTTACGTAAATCTGTAATCTCCCTTAATGGAAAAATAGAATTTTGACGATCAAAATTTCGTAGCGGGAAGTTAATCTCATAACTGTTAGGGATATGTCATATACCCAACTTGTGGATGGGCTATATGTACATGTATTTGTAATATTTTCATTAATTAATAAAATAGCAATCTTTATTATACGTGTCTTACATAACTTATATGAATCATCAACACTGTAATAAAGCCCTTGGAGTAATGAGACGATGGCTTCCACGCCTTATGAGAATAATTACTCTTAAATGTTCCTAGTCATAGTTTTATGAATAATCTGGACGTTCACAAAGCGGAGAGACTAGCATGATGATATGATCCGCCATAAGTGGGGTAGCCGATCTCATAGGCTACTAGCGGAGATCCGTCCGCTTGGTGTATCACATGGATGCATGAGTTGCTCGTGTCCATCGAACTGACCGCCAAAATTTTTCATATGGAGTGTTTATCCCATATGTCTGTGAGAACTTTCATGTATCGATTATATTACCAGTCCTTAGACTTGAGGTCTTTACAATCTTATGTGTGGATCAAATAACTTTGACATTCTTCTTCCCTGGTTCAAAAGATCCGGTCATAAGGGTATGATTGGGTCATTTTTGAAACATATGAAGTTTGTAAAGATACAACAGAGAATCGCCACTCTCTCGGATAATATTTTCTTATAAGAGTAATATTCCAGTTCGCGGGTTGATATGTGTGATTAGTGCTTGAGACTGTGCCCACAGCGGAAGAATCATGTGAGATTATTGGGTTAGCACGATTCATGACACTATCAACATCATACATTTGACCATATAGGTAGAAACTTTCCATACCCTAGGTCAATAGGTGGGGATACAGTGTGGCGATGGACCGTATCATATGTAAATCACATACAAAATGGGTATATATATCTTTCCTTCTCATTTGGGGGCCTTGGCATGTTGCTAGATGTCAACATTTGTCATTGAAATCGAATGACCATTGATCGGAGGATAATTTATGTTCAATTAAATTATCACGATTCATTTCATGTCCAACTTGAGGGGAACCGAAAAGGTCACACACAATAAAGTCGAAATCAATGGTTAATAGTGCACAATACAATATAACATCATATATGATTGTTGTATGAATTGTTCATAAATGGTTCAATGTGTTTAATTATTGAACAGATCATTTATGAGGTTCCATAGTGGCTTACGGATTGGTGAATGACGATGGGGGCACTTTGAGAATTGAAATAAAAAAAATTACAATTCACGTTAATAGTATGTGAATAGTAAAAAAATTTGTTATTTGTTTTGAATTCCAATTCGGCCCAAACTCTTATTCGGGTTTTATAATCTCTTTAAACCACTAATAAGATCCAATGGCTAAGATTAAATTAGTTTTTATCCCACATCGGATTCTTAATTAATTTTGTTGTCTTTGGAGCACTATATAAACCCAAAGAATTCTTCACAAATAGGCTACACCAAACCTTTCATATCTTGGGTTTATATAAGTGAGCAACTCTAAATTTAAGAGTAAGCCACTAATTTTGAGGACCCTTAAGTCTAATTGACTAGAGGAACTCGAGTTAAAAGTTTTGAGGTATTTGCCTAGGCTAGCACCAAGGGCGAAATACCCGTGCACTCAAGGCGTAGTCTTACCGTTGAGTTTTGGCTTTGGTGTGTGCATCTTTGGAGGCCAAACTTGGGTGGCTCTTTGGAACATGGAAGAGCTTGTTGAGTTCAAGAAAAGCTTGTAGATTGGAGGGAGGACTGGAGGAGTCTACGGTTTAAGTAAGTATTTTTCTTCCTTTATTTTAATTAGAGTTCTTATGATAGTTAGCATGTTTAGGTTTATGTTCTTTGCATGTTTTATGAGTTTTATGCTTAGAATATATAGTAACATGCCTAGGCTTGTAGAATAATCAAAACAAATGGTTCTTGGCCAGAGGAAAAGCGCGAATAATAATTTTAATTTTCCGCTGCGCACTCGCGGACGCTTCCCAACAGTTGTATCAGGGCGCCATTTTTATTTTGATTAGTTCTCACTCGTTTGAACTGGACATTGGGTGTTTAAAAGCTCGTTGGAAAGCTAACATCCTGAAATTAATTTTAGGCACAGGTTTTGCATGATTTGGTTAAGTTTTGAATTGTGAAATTACATTTAAAGTTCAAGCGTCTGCAGAAAAACGTGAATAGTAAATTTATTTGAATTAAATAAAATGCAATATCATAATTAAATATTAATCAAAGTTATTTAATGCCTAAAATAATTCCAACATATTAAAAACCATATGCTTGATGATTCTATGTATGATTAGAATTGGCATGATTATTTTAGGGTGCAAGTATCTAGAGACTTTCAAAGAAATAGAGAGTGTATTGCTTATCCCTTAGCTAAGTAATTATTTCGTGATGAACTTAGAGATTTATTACCTTTAAGGCTAATAAATATAAATCACTTGTTTATAATAAAATACATTATAAAAGATACAAATGGGTTGGGACCAAGGGTTAATAAAACTTTCCAAACTAAAGTTAATTTAACCAAAGGTATTACTAGAGTTAGATAATGATTGGTGTCTTCCTTCACTCACTACCTTTTTATAGGCAAAAGGAAAATTGTGAAGACATCTAGATAATCATTTACTCAAAGCTTACCTTAAAACATATTTAAAGTGTTGGACTAATTCGAAGGATCTATTGTTTATTATGTCACCAAGGCAATAAGAGCCTAAGAGGTAAGGGTATTTAAGAGAGTTCGCTCCACCCTCCCTCTGGGGAATTTCAATGGAGGAATCCATTTGACAGTTATTCACTTAAACTTGCTAAAATCCTCAATAATAATTTAAGTCTAAAATTTGCCTCCCATTGTAAAGTATAGACTCAAATGGCTTAAATCGTATTGGCAGGACTAGGCTTTACCAGACTGGCCAATACCAATTTGTCCATAAATCATACTATTGAAAATGGTTTGAATTTTCTGAGTCATAAGACGCAGCGACCTTTAGGCGTGGTCTTATAACTTAGTGGCAAAGAATGGGTGTCCACAAGGACTAGCATAAGTTATGGCATGTTTGATTGCCCAACCCAATGATCAAGGAATTGTGATTTATATCATAAATTGGTTGGGAACCTACCTAATTATCGTATTTTATAACGACCGGCCCTAGTCGGAGTTATGAAATGATGAATTGGGATCCTTGCCCACAAGAAATCCATCATATTGGGGTTGATGCGATTTGCTTACAATTTTAAAAAATTGAGTGAGAGCAACTTCATAATATTAAAAGCCCATGTTATTATGAACATTAATGAAAACATATTCCTAATTGTAACATTTTCTCTTAACATATGGGTTAAAATATTTCACAAACATTCAAATGGAAAATAGAGTATCACTTCGTTCCATTCTTGATGAGCATAAGCTCAAAGGGGATAACTACATGACTGGTTTAGAAACCTTAAAATTATCTTACGACATAAAAGATTTTCTATGTTCTTGAAAGAGACCATTTCCTCTGAACCAGCAGAAGATACTGACCAAGATACATTTGATGCTTGGAAGAAACACGTCGATGATGATGAGCAAGCAGTTTGCATAATGCTTGGCTCTATGTCGGACGAACTTCATAAATCTCACAAAGATTGATGCTCAAACCATCATCTTCACTTGAAGAGTTGTGGCACTTCCGTTCATACCGTGAGATTCCAAGTGTCTTGTGCCTTATTCCAAACAAGGTATAAGGAAGGATCTGTTAGTGGACATGTGCTTAAGATGATTGGCCACATTGAAAAATTGGCCAACCTTGGGTTTCATCATGGATCATGAGATAGGTGATGATCTAATTCTGTTGGAAATTCTAATCCATGTCCCAAGATCAAAAGAGCAAACAAAATATATAATGAATGAACAATATTGAAGTATGGCGGAATCATACTCACAAAGATCGGAATACGGATGCGTTGATGAAATAAAATTTTCTCCTTTGTGCAGTGAAGGTTTCGGCCAAGGTGAGTGGGGAAGCTCCAAGCTTTCTTTGATCCTTCCAAGCTCAAGAATTAGTTTCCCATAACACCTTTGTATGATCCCTTGAAGTGCTAGCCTTAATATGTGATTTAATGTTCCAAACACACACTTTCTTCAAGTTTTTGCAACAAAAACAGAAAAGGGAGAGGGCTGTGAAACTTCACAGTTTCGGTCAAGAGGTAATAGGAGAGAGTCATATGATTTTTGTTACAAAAATCAATTTATATTTATGCCATAATATTTATTAAATTAATAATAAACTTATGACACAAATCATGCAATGGCTTAGAGTGTCAAACACTCAACTCCATGCAAAACCATTGAGTGTATTGTACACTATCACCATGCAATGTATTAACAATTAAATAATGCATAAAATGACATGTGTCATGTGGGCCCCACACAACCCAATGAAAGTGGGCCCACGCGTACTCACGCGTTCGGGTTCGATATTTCCGAAATACCGAACTTTCGTCGCGACGTTAATTAAATCGAATTTAAATAAATAATTGCGCCTAGCGAAATTATTATTTACGTCGCTAACGAATTAATTCTAAATTAACTCGTTTGCCCGAATTAAAATCTAATTTTAATTTCGCGTCGAAATCGAATTTCGATTATTATATCGAATATAATAATTTTACGATTAATTCCAATTAATCGTCTCTCTCTCTATGTATAGTACTTTATCCAAGATAAAGTCTCTCCGTAATTAATCCAAGATTAATCGAGTTTGAATCATACGTCATTGGTGAATCTTTGGGAAGCGACCCAAGAGATCTCTGGATATGTTGGCAGTAAATACGGCCGTCAGATTATCCGAACACGTACGTACCAAGTACTACGTTTTTATACCGATTTACAAGACAAGGTTAGCCTCTAGCAAAACGCCTTGCCTACCCAATTCTCCAGAAATATTCTTATTGGAATATAAGATCTATAACAGGCGTAGTATACCGTAGTATAGTGTATACTGATCCAGTATCGGATGATCACATGTAAGGCCTGGGGCTGGAGATGTGTCTGCCCCGTACGATATATATATCGGACATCAAGCAACTAGTCTCTTTGAATCGGATAATCCTGACCTTGTCATATTATCCCGATGGTTGCAACCATTATAGAGTACTAGTTCTGTATCCTGCGCGATCATCATCTCCATATGTCTGAAGTGATACTTCCGTCTTGACATCACACCCAATACACTACGATTCCCGATAAACCTAGAAGAGGTGTACACAGAACCTGTTAAGCCCTGGACGACCAAAACTAAAGTCTACCGATTGTCGCAAGTACTAGCGATGCAAGTCTCAGGTTAAGACCATATGCACCTACCCTGAAGCGGACTCCCATAGACACGCAGACATACTACCAATGGGATTCCGCGGGGTCTATCCATAGCGAAGCTGTTTTCCGTACCATCGGTAAAACACAACCTCCTACCGCACTTGCATAAGTATCCAATACTCAAATATATGAGAACTATGCTTGTTGTGCCCTCACAACACGCACAAGTGCAGTACTAGTCTATTCCGCATTATCGATGTCCAATCTCGATAATACTACGACTAGGGATATTTAATGATTAAACCTTTATGGATTGATACTGTCTCATATCATCTCAATCCGGAATTAATCATAGGGACTTTTACCATTTATATATCAAAGTAAATAAATTACAAAACGGTAAAAGGCAATTTCATTACTACATAGTTAATTTTGTACAATAATACAATATCATTTACAAAATAGTGACGCTATGGGTCATTACTGTCTAACAATCTCCCACTTGGCCTATAGCCAGTCACTCAAGCATCTAATACCTGAACTATGTACATGTCGCTCAAACTTTTCCCGAGGAATAGCCTTCGTCAGCGGATCTGCAATATTATCCTCTGATGCGATCTTTTCGATCTTCACATCGCCACGATGTATGATCTCTCGAATCAGATGGAATCGTCGAAGAACATGTTTGGATCATTGATGAGACCTTGGTTCCTTAGCCTGTGCTATAGCCCCGCTATTGTCACAATACAATGGAACGGGCTCAGCTGCTAACGGAACTACTCCTAATCCAATTAGGAATTTACGGATCCAAACTGCCTCTTTTGCTGCTTCAGCTGCTGCAATGTACTCCGCTTCAGTTGTTGAATCGGCAACAGTATCTTGCTTGGAAGATTTCCAGCTCACTGCTCCGTTATTATTCAAACAAAATATGTACCCAGATTGCGACTTAAAGTCGTCTCTGTCGGTTTGGAAACTTGCATCGGTATACCCAGATACCTCAAGTTCTCCATCTCCATAGATTAAGAAAGCATCCTTAGTTCTGTTAAGATACTTAAGGATACTCTTAACCGCCATCCAGTGATCTTTACCTGGATCGGCCTGATATCGACTGCACATGCTCAAAGCATGGGACACATCAGGTCGTGTACATATCATGGCATACATGATCGATCCGACTGCCGAGGCGAACGGAGTCCGACTCATGTTTCTCTCTCATCTTGTGTTTTAGGACACATGTCCCTAGATAGATAGACGCCATGTGATATTGGTAACAGTCCCCTCTTGGACTGATCCATGTTGAATCTCTTCAACACTTTATCAATATATGTACTCTGGGAGAGTCCAAGTAGCTTTCTAGATCTATCCCGGTAGATCTTTATTCCTAGAATAAAAGATGCCCCTCCCAGATCTTTCATGGAGAATTTCAATGAAAGCCAAGCTTTCACCGACGTTAACATGGGAATGTCATTGCCGATAAGCAATACATCGTCGACATAAAGGACAATAAAAGTCATTGCACTCCCACTAACCTTCTTATATACACAAGGATCATCTTCGTTTTGAATGAAATCATATTCTTTTATGATCTCATCAAAACGCTGGTTCCACGACCGCGATGCTTGCTTCAGTCCATAAATGGACCGATTTAACTTACAAACCTTGTTTGCAAGTCTAGGTGCGATAAAACCGTCAGGCTGTTGCATATAAACATCCTCCGAAAGGTTTCCGTTAAGGAAAGCGATTTTAACGTCCATCTGCCATATTTCATAATCGTAATATGCAGCTATTGCAAGCATTATCCGAATGGATTTAATCATGGCAACGGGTGAGAAGGTTTCGTCATAATCAACTCCAAGTCGTTGACGATATCCCTTCGCTACAAGCCTAGCTTTGTACGTTTGTACGTTGCCATCCATGTCAGTCTTCTTCTTGAAGACCCATTTGCATCCAATAGGCTTTACGCCTTCTGGTGCATCAACCAGTGTCCAAACTTGGTTGGTATACATGGAATCCATTTCGGCCTTCATGGCTTCTTGCCATAAAGCGGATTCGATACCTTGTATCGCTTCCTCATACGTAGCCGGTTCATTATCCTCAATAAGATTAATATCTACATGAGGTGAGATCAGGAATCCATACCTCTCAGGTATTACCCTGACTCTCTCCGACCTACGCGGTCCTTGTGTATTTGAAGATTGTGGTTCAGTCTCATCCCAGATGGACTGTTCATGTTTCGTTGATAATTCATTGCCAAGAACAGTATCACTACGACTTTCATCGAGTTCTACTTTCTTCCCACTAAACACTACTGCATTTAGGAATTCCTTCTCAAGGAAAACCGCATGTAGAGCAACAAATACTTTGTTCTCTTGTGGGTGATAGAAGTAATATCCTTTGGTTTCCCTAGGATATCCAACGAATAGGCATTTATCTGATTTGGGTTCAAGTTTGGTACCTTCCAAACGTTTAACGTATGCCCAGCAACCCCAAATCTTCAGGAATGAGAAACCCGGTTTCTTACCTGTCCATATCTCATATGGTGTCTTTCAACAGACTTTGACGGAAACTTATATTCAAAATAAGAACTGCACTGTTTAATGCATATCCCCAGAAGGAAATTGGCAGCTCAGTGCGACTCATCATCGACCTTACCATGTCCAATAAGGTACGGTTTCTCCGTTCGGACACACTATTTAATTGTGGTGTTCCAGGAGGAGTCCAATGTGAAAGAATACCATATTCTTTCAGGTAATCTTGAAACTCATTACTTAAGTATTCGCCACCACGGTCCGACCGTAATGTCTTAATACTCTTGCCTGTTTGTTTTTCAACTTCGTGTCGAAACTCTTTGAATTCTCAAAAGTTTCCGACTTGTGCGTCATTAGATACACATAACCGTAACGTGATGCATCATCGGTAAAGGTTACGAAGTATCGATATCCACCTCTAGCCTGGCTAGACATGGGCCCACAAACGTCACTATGAACGAGGACTAACAGTTCAGTGGCACGTTCACCTTTACCGCTAAAAGGTGATTTAGGCATTTTGCCTAATAAGCAAGATTCACAGACGTTATATGAATTTGGATCAAATCCGTCCAAGTACCCACTCTTCGAAAGTGTGGATATGCGAGTCTTGTTAATGTGTCCCAGACGACAATGCCACATATAAGTTTCATCATTTGGATCACTCTTTTAAGCCTTTTGTTTGTTAATTTATATGTAGGAGATTCATTTATATTCAAAATATAAAGACCATTATTTGCAACTGCAGTGCATATTTCTGCATCATTTTTATATAAATAACACCCAGTGTTTCTAAATACAAAAGTGTACCCATTTCGGGTTAACAAAGATACAGATATAATATTCCTAGTCAAACTATGTACATAATAACAGTCATTTAGTTTAAGTACATGCCCCGAGGGCAGTTCTAATACAAAAGTGCCCACGGCCAAAACAGCAACAGGAGTTCCGTTTCCAACTCGTAGATCAATCTCCCCTGAAGCCAGAGTCCTGCTGTTCTGCAGATCCTGCACATCAGTACATATATGAGAACCACAACCAGAATCAAAAATCCAATTTTTAAAACTAGAAGTAGCCATGTTTATTTCAATAACAAACATACCAGAGGTCGGTGCCTTGCCCGCCTTGATCTCCTTCTGATCGCCTTGTTCATGCGGCAGTCACGCTTCCAGTGACCTCTTTTGCCGCAGTTAAGGCATATGTCTTGTGACTTGTTCCTCGGCTTCCAGAAGCCATCGGCATCTTGGCCTTGCCCTTGTTCTTACGCTTCTTCTTTTCCACCCCTCCAGTTGCTTGGGCCCAGCCCTTGACGTCTGAGAGGTCGATGCAAAGTGTGCCTCGCGCTTGTTGCCTTTAAGAAGCTCTTTCTCTGACTCCTTAAGAATGGACAATAGCTCTCCAAGAGTATCGTCCGTATCCATCAACTTGTAGTTGATGATAATCTGCTTCCAAGTATCGGGAAGTGACTGTAAAAGCATGTCTACAGTCAGCTCAGCCTCCAAGACTATTCCCATCTTGGCCAGCTCATCAATGTCAGCTATCATTTGAGTCCCATGGGCCTCAACTGAAGCGCCATAAGTCATACGGGAGCGAAAGAGTTTCTTCACCAACTCATACCTCTCAATCCGGTTATTAGTGCGGTGAATATCCTTTAGTCTAGCCATCATATTATAAGGATCCAAGTCCCTATTCTGGCGACGAAAGTGTTGAGTCATGGAAGCAAGCATGATCGACTGAGTTGTATCACAATCATCGCTATGAGTTCTCCATAACTCCAGCTCAAGTGGCTCAGTGGGCCTCGGCCCGAGAGGTCTCTATATGGTGTACAACAGCCTCTCTGCCCCAAGGACTATCCTCAGGTTCATTTCCCAGTCAGCAAAGTTCGTGCCCTTAAATACATTATCACCCATGATTATGTCTCGGACATTTCCTTTGTTTGCCATCTTAACTACGATAGTCCAACTATCTAGTTAACGATATATGGGTACAGTCAAACTGTTACAAGAAAAATAACATTTTATTAGTCCAACTAATGTTAAAATATTGACGAAATAAATTTTGTAAGCGCGTAAAGCTAAGTATCTGAATGAAATTGCAAATTCAATACTAGCCTCCCACTATTTTCTACAAGTCTCTAACCCTCTGTCGAGTACTCGGGAAATCCAATTTCCTAGTGGGCTAGGATCCCGTTAAATAACACACAACCTTGACTTTGGCCAACAAGTTGTATGATATTTAACTAGGTAGATCTCGAAGATCAATTGGATCCCATCCAATTCCTAGATCCGGTAGGTGGACATCCAAGTCCGAAACATATATATCTAATACATATGTCAATGTATCCAATACATTTTCCTAACCATTTCCTCTGAATCAACTAAGTCTTGGCTTTGGCACAACAAACTTAATGATTCCAGTTAAGCGGGACCCATTGACATGGAAAGTTTCGTAATCAATGTCGATGGACAAGAAGTGATCTTGACTTTGCCAACAAATCACAACTTGGACAAGACACCGATATGGAACAAAACTCTCATGATTCAAACACATCCTCAATTGACAAAGGTCTTGACTTTGGCCAACAAACCAATCCCAATTTCGGATCTTGAGAAAGAATCACTCAACGGAAGGAAAATCGCTTAATATTGTTTGAGGATTTTCGTGTAATTGGCAACCAATTAATTTATCTTTATTAGGTCTCATCATCATACACCCTTAAGCATGCTTCTAAAACATCATAAAGCGCGTAAAGTAAAGTAATAGCGATATACGGATGGATATGAACAACAACTTGTTCCTAGAACAAATCACTCCCTCTCCTTCCTCTCCCCGCTAGAACTATTCTACTCTTACCCAATTACATAATACAATAAGAGAAACCTCATTTACATTGAGGGGAATTAGGTGAGAAGAGAATACAAAGAGACAATAAGAGAAAGGCTGGACACGCAGGTCCAATTTATAAATTCTAAATTACAATAATTTCTAAAATTACCCTTCCCTTCTAATATCCATCCGATATAATTATTCATACATTACATCCACATTCATTCATTCAAGGCATGTTATACAACCAATCAAATCCAATTAATTAGTCTTTAATTAGGTGACAATACAATGTTCAAACAATTGTTTGCATTTGCGCGAGTCCAACTCAATTTGAGAATAAATACTTATAGTATGAATTCACGAATTATATCGAACTACTCGTCAAATCCAATTTAAGTCGTATTCAATACTAATCCTTATATTTAATTCCAAATTAAATATTTACACTTTTATTGTGCTTTTATGACTTAGATTCCAAATCTAATTCTATCGGGTCTCAAAGCCCAATCAACATCCAATGTCCGTTTAATTAAAGTCCGATGGGCTTTCAATTGATTTCATTAGGCTTGGGCCTTGGTCAATGTGGGTCAAACCCAATTTCCAAGCCCAATAAGGAATCACCCTCATTTGCCATAAAAATCAATATCAAGCCCATAAGGCCCAATTAAACATAAAAGCCCATTTATTACATTTGGACTAATGGAGTGATTTAGGCCCAGTTTTGGATCCAATCCAATTTGCCCAAACCTACTTGGTCCAACCAAGCCCATTATGTCCAATTATAATAGTTTTAGGCCCAATTCAAAATTAAGCCCAATTAATCAAATTTTAAAATTCCAAATTTTGTAACTTAATTAATTAAAGTGTAATGTCATGATTAATCCTTTAAATCAATATTTCCAAAATATCAAATTAATCCATTAATCATATTTTTATCTTAAATACATGTCCAACATTATTTAATCAAAAATCAAGTCCCTAATCTTCTTCCATGCATTCGGCCAAGGTGATGAAAAATTACCGATTTCGTTTTCAATCCAATCGAATCACAAATCGTCATTTTATGTTCGTTTAAAGTCATCCAATGATCTTATAAACAACAAATCATCATCTCCATGGTCTAGGTAGTATTCGGCCAAGCCTCTCCAAGAGGGGAAAAATTAATCCAATTTATTTTTCATGAAATTGATAATGTATAACATAATGTAACATACATTTAAGCATACTTAATCAATCAAAATCATCAAATCATGCTTCAATCAATTTTGCCCAAATATTACCCTAATATATTTTCATGCTCTTTAAGCTCAATGATACCATTGTTGGAAATTCTAATCCATGTCCCAAGATCAAAAAGCAAACAAAATATATAATGAATGAACAATATGAAGTATGGCGGAATCATACTCACAAAGATCGGAATACGGATGCGTTGATGAAATAAAATTTTCTCCTTTGTGCAGTGAAGGTCTCGGCAAGGTGAGTGGGGAAGCTCCAAGCTTTCTTTGATCCTTCCAAGCTCAAGAGATTAGTTTCCATATACACCTTTGTATGATCCCTTGAAGGTGGTAGCCTTATATGTGATTTAATGTTCAACACAACACTTTCTTCAAGTTTTTGCAACAAAAACAAAAAAGGGAGAGGGCTGTGAAACTTCACAGTTTCGTTCAAGAGGTAAGAGGAGAGAGTCATATGATTTTTGTTACAAAAATCAATTTATATTTATGCCATAATATTTATTAAATTAATAATAAACTTATGACACAAATCATGCAATGGCTTAGAGTGTCAAACACTCAAACTCCATGCAAAACCATTGAGTGTATGTACACTATCACCATGCAATGTATTAACAATTAAATAATGCATAAAATGACATGTGTCATGTGGGCCCCACACAACCCAAATGAAAGTGGGCCCACGCGTACTCACGCGTTCGGGTTCGATATTTCCGAAATACCGAACTTTCGTCGCGACGTTAATTAAATCGAATTTAAATAAATAATTGCGCCTAGCGAAATTATTATTTACGTCGCTAACGAATTAATTCTAAATTAACTCGTTTGCCCGAATTAAAATCTAATTTTAATTTCGCGTCGAAATCGAATTTCGATTATTATATCGAATATAATAATTTTACGATTAATTCCAAATTAATCGTTCTCTCTCTATGTATAGTACTTTATCCAAGATAAAGTCTCTCCGTAATTAATCCAAGATTAATCGAGTTTGAATCATACGTCATTGGTGAATCTTCGGGAAGCGACCCAAGAGATCTCTGGATATGTTGGCAGTAAATACGGCCGTCAGATTATCCGAACACGTACGTACCAAGTACTACGTTTTTACCGATTTACAAGACAAGGTTAGCCTCTAGCAAAACACCATGCCTACCCAATTCTCCAGAAATATTCTTATTGGAATATAAGATCTATAACAGGCGTAGTATACCGTAGTATAGTGTATACTGATCCAGTATCGGATGATCACATGTAAGGCCTGGGGCTGGAGATGTGTCTGCCCCGTACGATACATATATCGGACATCAAGCAACTAGTCTCTTTGAATCGGATAATCCTGACCTTGTCATATTATCCCGATGGTTGCAACCATTATAGAGTACTAGTTCTGTATCCTGCGCGATCATCATCTCCATATGTCTGAAGTGATACTTCCGTCTTGACATCACACCCAATACACTACGATCCACCCGATAAACCTAGAAAGGTGTACACAGAACCTGTTAAAGCCCTGGACGACCAAAACTAAAGTCTACCGATTGTCGCAAGTACTAGCGATGCAAGTCTCAGGTTAAGACCATATGCACTACCCTGAAGCGGACTCCCAGACACGCAGACATACTACCAATGGGATTCTGCGGGGTCTATCCAGAGCGAAGCTGTTTTCCGTACCATCGGTAAAACACAACCTCCTACCGCACTTGCATAAGTATCCAATACTCAAATATATGAGAACTATGCTGTTGTGCCCTCACAACACGCACAAGTGCAGTACTAGTCTATTCCGCATTATCGATGTCCAATCTCGATAATACTACGACTAGGGATATTTAATGATTAAACCTTTATGGATTGATACTGTCTCATATCATCTCAATCCGGAATTAATCATAGGGACTTTTACCATTTATATATCAAAGTAAATAAATTACAAAACGGTAAAAGGCAATTTCATTACTACATAGTTAATTTTGTACAATAATACAATATCATTTACAAAATAGTGACGCTATGGGTCATTACCGGTCATACGTCTAACAAATTCTTCAATCCTTAACAAAAAATTCTCAACTTTATTATGCATTTTCATCTGTCTGATAAAGAAGCTACTTTAGCAGAATTGCACATCTGATAAAGCAAGTAGAGAAGGACTTGAAAACTGAGCTTAAAACCTCCGTCATGCTTACGGGTACGACCTGGAGCCACGAGGCCCAAAGAAAATAAGGGCAAGGCCAAGGCTCCAGATCACCTAAAGCCCAATGGTAAGGTAGAGAGAAAAAATGGAAATGGGAAATGTTTCTTTTGTGGAAAAAAGTGTGGAAATTCTAATCCATGTCCCAAGATTAAAAGAGCAAACAATATATTAATGAATGAACAATATTGAAGTATGGCGGAATCATACTCACAAAGATCGGAATACGGATGCGTTGATGAAATAAAATTTTCTCCTTTGTGCAGTGAAGGTTTCGGCCAAGGTGAGTGGGGAAGCTCCAAGCTTTCTTTGATCCTTCCAAGCTCAAGAATTAGTTCCAATAATACCTTTGTATGATCCCTTGAAGGTACTAGCCTATATGTGATTTAATGTTCCAAACACACACTTTCTTCAAGTTTTTGCAACAAAAACAGAAAAGGGAGAGGGCTGTGAAACTTCACAGTTTCGGTCAAGAGGTGAGAGAGAAGGATGATGATTTTTGATTTCAAAATCAATTTATATTTATGCCATAATATTTATTAAATTAATAATAAACTTATGACACAAATCATGCAATGGCTTAGAGTGTCAAACACTCAAACTCCATGCAAAACCACATGAGTGTATTGTACACTATCACCATGCAATGTATTAACAATTAAATAATGCATAAAAAACATGTGTCATGTGGGCCCCACCAACCCAAATGAAAGTGGGCCCATGCGTACTCACGCGTTCGGGTTCGATATTTCCGAAATACCGAACTTTCGTCGGCGACGTTAATTAAATCAAATTTAAATAAATAATTGCGCCTAGTGAAAATTATATTTACGTCGCTAACGAATTAATTCTAAATTAACTCGTTTGCCCGAATTAAAATCTAATTTTAATTTCGCGTCGAAATCGAATTTCGATTATTATATCGAATATAATAATTTTACGATTAATCCAAATTAATCGTTCTCTCTCTATGTATAGTACTTTATCCAAGATAAAGTCTCTCCGTAATTAATCCAAGATTAATCGAGTTTGAATCATACGTCATTGTGAATCTTCGGGAAGCGACCCAAGAGATCTCTGGATATGTTGGCAGTAAGTAATACGTCGGCCGTCAGATTATCCGAACACGTACGTACCAAGTACTACGTTTTTACCGATTTACAAGACAAGGTTAGCCTCTAGCAAAACGCCCATGCCTACCCAATTCTCCATAAATATTCTTATTGGAATATAAGATATATAACAGGCGTAGTATACCGTAGTATAGTGTATACTGATCCAGTATCGGATGATCACATGTAAGGCCTGGGGCTGGAGATGTGTCTGCCCCGTACGATACATATATCGGACATCAAGCAACTAGTCTCTTTGAATCGGATAATCCTGACCTTGTCATTTATCCCGATGGTTGCAACCATTATAGAGTACTAGTTCTGTATCCTGCGCGATCATCATCTCCATATGTCTGAAGTGATACTTCCGTCTTGACATCACACCCAATACACTATGATTCCCGATAAACCTAGAAGAGGTGTACACAAACCTGTGTTAAAGCCCTGGACGACCAAAACTAAAGTCTACCGATTGTCGCAAGTACTAGCGATGCAAGTCTCAGGTTAAGACCATATGCACCTACCCTGAAGCGGACTCCCATAGACACGCAGACATACTACCAATGGGATTCTGCGGGTCTATCCAGAGCGAAGCTGTTTTCCGTACATCGTAAAAACACAACCTCCTCCAGCACTTGCATAAGTATCCAATACTCAAATATATGAGAACTATGCTGTTGTGCCCTCACAACACGCACAAGTGCAGTGTACTAGTCTATTCCGCATTATCGATGCCCAATCTCGATAATACTACGACTAGGGATAGTTATGAGTAAACCTTTATGGATTGATACTGTCTCATATCATCTCAATCCGGAATTAATCATAGGGAATTTTTACCATTTATATATCAAAGTAAATAAATTACAAACGGTAAAAGGCAATTTCATTACTACATAGTTAATTTTGTACAATAATACAATATCATTTACAAAATAGTGACGCTATGGGTCATTACTGTCTAACAAATTCTTCAATCCTTACCAAAATAATTCTCAAACTTTATTATGCAGTTTCATCTGTCTGATAAAGAAGCTACTTTAGCAGAATTGCACAATCTGATAAGGCAAGTAGAGAAGGACTTGAAAACTGAGCTTAAAACCTCCGTCATGCTTACGGGTACGGACCTGGAGCCACGAGGCCCAAAGAAAAATAAGGGCAAGGCCAAGGCTCCAGATCACCTAAAGCCCAATGGTAAGGTAGAGAAGAAAAAGGGAAATGGGAAATGTTTCTTTTGTGGAAAAAAGGTGTTGGAAATTCTAATCCATGTCCCAAGATCAAAAGAGCAAACAAATATATATAATGAATGAACAATATTGAAGTATGGCGGAATCATACTCACAAAGATCGGAATACGGATGCGTTGATGAAATAAAATTTTCTCCTTTGTGCAGTGAAGGTTTCGGCCAAGGTGAGTAGGGAAGCTCCAAGCTTTCTTGATCTTCCAAGCTCAAGAATTAGTTTCCCATAATACCTTGTATGATCCCTTGAAGGTGCTAGCCTTATATGTGATTGAATGTTCCAAACACACACACTTTCTTCAAGTTTTTGCAACAAAAACAGAAAAAGGAGAGGGCTGTGAAAATTCACAGTTTCGGTCAAGAGGTGAGAGAGAAGGATGATGATTTTTGATTTCAAAATCAATTTATATTTATGCCATAATATTTATAAATTATTAATAAAAACTTATGACACAAATCATGCAATGGCTTAGAGTGTCAAACACTCAAACTCCATGCAAAACCATGAGTGTATTGTACACTATACACCATGCATGTATTAACAATTCAATAATGCATAAAATGACATGTGTCATGTGG
>SKCR01001502.1:0-36664 GCA_019454045.1 Zanthoxylum bungeanum
GAAGAAGACATATTGGTGGCCAAAAAGAAGAGAGAGATTTCAGAGTTTATATCTCGATATTTGGTTTGTCAACAGGTTATGATGCAATTTATGTCATAGTGGATTGATTTTCTAAATTTGTAATTTTCTATCAATTCGAGTTACATGGGGATCGAAATAGATATCAAAATACTATGTGGAGCAGATAATGAAGCTACATGTTGTATCATTTTCAATTATATCAAATAGAGATGCCATATTTACTTTTCATTTTTGACAGTTTCCAGAATTCAATGGGGTTTAAGATTTTAATGAGCAATGCATTCCACCCTTAGACTGACGAACAGTTAGAGCATACTATTTGGACATTAGAATATTTACTGATATCATGTGTATTGATGTTTACTGGAGGATGGGATGAGCATTTATGAGCGAAAAATATATCAATATTTACCGCCCCTTTTACTTAATATTTTGTTTAGTTTCTCGGGTTTGATGAACGTTTTGATGTGTTTTAGTTTATTTTACAGATAAAATAATATTGGGACACAATGAAATCATTTAGGACGAAATGTGGGTCAAATAAGGGCAAAAATTGGACTTGACATATTAATTTTGGAGATTGGAAACTTGAAAGGGCGTTTTAACGAAGTGCAGTTTTGGAAATTCTAATTTTGCGCATCTGTCGTATTTTGGGCATAACTTTTTACTCCGATATCGGATTGAGCTGATTCAAGTTCCAGATTAAATAAGACTCAAAGATATACAACTTTGAAAGACAAAATAATTTCTAATTATGAAGATTTCATGCCCTAAATTGATGAAACATCCAGAAGTGTTTTGTGTGTAATTATTAAAGTCATTTTCAAAGCAAAAACTAAATTAATAAATAAATAATAAAAATTATCAAATCACCAGCAAACATGATAAGCAATTAGTGGAGCAATTAATAATGGATTTGGTGGAGTAATTAGTGGAGCAATTAATAATGGATTTGGTGGATGATTTGATGGAGGCAAAATTTTGCCTATAAATACCAAGCCATTTCATTTGTAAATTCATACTTTCTTCTAAGGAATTCCTTAAGAATACTAAGAAGATTGTATCTTGTTTGTTTATTTACAGTTTTCAGTAATTAATTTCCGCTTTCGCACTTTCTTTTCTTTACTTTTCAGTTTTTACTTTCCACAATTTACTTTTATGCACAATACTTTTCTTTCTTTAATTTTCAGTTTTTACTTTTCAGTAATGAGGAGGTAACTCCCCTTTGCTGGGGTAAAAGGTAAAACTTTTATTACTAATATTTAGATTAATCTCCCTTAATTATAATATATAAACTAGTTAAAACCTGACTTAACGAGGATATCGCCATATTGGTCGGTTGGTAATTATTTAAATTGGTTTTAACCTGACTAAACTGGATACCGCCTGATTGGTCATTTGGTAATTAATTATTAATTTGACTTAATCTGGATACCGCCTATATGGCTGGTTGGTAATTAGCATGCAAAGTTAATATATTATATTAATGGAGATATCTAAAATAGAAGTAATAAAAGTGGATCATTTTACCTCAGCATTTTCTTTTATTGTACTTTTACTTTATTTACTTTTCAGCAATTTACTTTCAGCATTTACTTTTCAGCAATTACTTTCAGCATTTACTTTTCAGCAATTTACTTTCAGCAATTTACTTTCAGCATTTACTTTTCAGCAATTTACTTTCAGCATTACTTTTCGGCAATTTACTTTCCGTCATTTACTTTTCAGCAATTTACTTTCAGCATTTTACTTTATGTCTTTTATTTTATTTAAGTTTTTACTAGCCCTAGTTATGTGTTGTAACTAAGTTAGTTATCTGGGGTTGTGATGAATTCTAATATCACCGGTTTATAAGGGGTTATTTTATAATTTGGGTAATTTAAAAGTTTACTTATTAAATCTTAAGCTTAATGCGTCTTGTTAATTGACCACTAATAAGATTGATCTAGTAAATCTAAAATAAACTTGACAAAGGAATTTTAGGTTTCAGCCTTAGACTTAATAGCCCACGATATTCCTTGAGGATAGATAACCCTTTAATAGATTTCCTTACAGGATAGACATATACCTGTCGGGCGGGGGTAGCCATAATTGGAACTTAAACTTAATGAATCCAGGTAATTTGGTTGACATAGACATATGGTTCAATTGGGTTATACTAGGTATTTGCTTCTGACCATCGACATAGGCTTTCACATAATTTAGTGTTCCAGGTTAGTAAACCGATATATTACACAAAAATGAAATAACCACTTCATCTCTAAAATGACATTGGAAGATTCACAACCCTAGAGAGTTTCTTAATATTAAATTTTCTTAAACCTACTTTCGTGCAATTTTATTTACTTGTTTTTAAATTTAAAATCATCACCATTTCAAATAAATCAATCAACCTGTTAAATACTAGTAATCATTTAACCTCATAAAATTAATAGATTAGGTATTAAGTCCTAGTGGGATCGATACTTTTTATACTGCTTGAACGATACGTGCACTTGCGTTATAAGCGTGTGTGTAAGCACCGGTCAAGTTTTTTGGCGCCGTTGCCGGGGACTTATTTATCTTTCACTATTAGTTTTGGGATTAGATACGTTACTTGTATCTAATTTCTTTTTACTTATTGTTTTTGTTTTCTTGTGTTTCAGATTCTCAGAAACTACATGAGATGAACTAGAAGCTTTGAACTCCGACCGCTTGACCCAGAAATTGAAAGAGCCATTAGACAGTTGAGAAGGGAAAGGCGAGAAGGCCAAGAAGCTTTAGTCAACATGGAACCTGAACCTTTGGAAGTTGCACCACCGATACCCATTCGAGACAGAACCATTCCGGTGGTCGACGGCTTCATTTCATGTATTGTACTTCCTCCTTTACCAGCAAATACGTGTGACATCAAAACATGCATCCAGATGATTCAGCAGTCAGTACAGTTTGGGGGAAATGCAACTGAAGATCCTAATTCCCACATCAGCAACTTCTTGGAAGTTTGCGGTACTTTCAATTACAACCGAGCAGCTGAAAAAGCAATGAGACTGTGTGTTTTTCCATACTCCTTGAAGGACAGAGCTAAAGTTTGGCTACATTCACTACCAGCAGGTTCCATCACAACTTGGAACACTCTAGCCACCAAATTCCTTGCAAAGTACTTTCCACCAACCAGAACTGCAAAGTTGAGAAATGACATCACATCATTCGTGCAACAAGATTCAGAATCCCTTTACGAAGCTTGGGAAAGATTCAAAAATTTACTCCGGAAATTTCCTCATCATAAGATCGTAAAGTGGCTACAGGTCCAAACCTTCTATAATGGACTTTCTGGAATAATGAGAACCACAATTGATGCTACTGCTGGAGGAGCTTTGATGGCAAAAAGGAGAAGATCAGGCCTGGGACTTAATTAAAGAAATGGCCAACAACAATTCTTTATGGCCAACAGAAAGGAGCATGATCCAAAAAATTGCAAGAATTTATGAAGTTGGAGCCAACACAACACTGAATTCCAAGCTGAATGTGATTTGCAAAAATCTGGAAACTCTTAACATGAAAGTTAATGGTGGATCCACAAGTTCACCATTTGGAGGAGTACCTGAGTCAGAATCTTACAACCAACAAGAAGAGACAGTGAACTATGTCAACAATTTCAACAGACAAGGGAACAATCCATATTCCAACACCTACAACCCAGGGTTGAGGAATCATCCGAATTTTTCATGGAGCAACAATTCAGGGCAAAAGAACAATCCACCACCAGGATTCCAACAGCAGAACTATCCACCACCTGGATTCCAGCAACAGAACAAAGGCCAGGAGCATGAAAAAGAACCAGGAATAATAGAAGTGATGGCCCAGTTGAAGAAGCAAGAAGCAAAATACGATGCTTTAGCAGTTATGGTTCAAAATCAAGTAGCATTGAATCAAAGCCATTCAGCCTCTATCAAAGCACTGGAGAATCAAATGGGACAACTGGCCAATGCTCAGAGTTACAGACCGCCAGGTAATATTCCCAGCAACACAGAACCAAATCCAAGGAACCGAGGGAAGGAGCAATGTCATGCTATCATGTTAAAAAGCGGTACTGAAATCAACAAAGATGTTGGAATCAAGGCAACAATTGAAGATATTCCAAAAGAAACAAAGAAACAGATGGAGGAAAAAGAAGCAAAGGAAAAAGAACAGATCACTCCACCTCCACATTTTCCTCAGCGTCTTCAGAAGAATAAACTGGACAAGCAGTTTGCTCGATTCTTGGAGGTGTTCAAAAAGCTTCATATCAACATTCCATTTGCAGAAGCGTTGGAACAAATGACCAGCTATGCCAAATTCATGAAAGATATTCTTTCACGAAAGTGGAGATTGGGAGATTATGAGACAGTAGCATTATCAGAAGAATGCAGCGCCATCATTCAGAGAAAACTTCCTCCAAAGTTGAAAGATCCTGGCAGTTTCATTGTTCCTTGCACCATAGGAGAACATGACTTTGGTAAGGCTTTGTGTGATTTAGGTGCGAGTGTTAATTTGATGCCTTTTTTTTTTTATTTTCAGGAAATTACAGATTGGAGAAACAATGCCCAACTCAGTCTCTCTACAACTTGCTGATAGAACGCTCGTATTTCCGAGAGGTGTAGTTGAAGATGTGCTGGTCAAGGTTGACAAATTCATTTTCCCAGCAGATTTTATTATCCTTGATGTGGAGGAAGACGAAGACGTGCCGATCATCATCGGGAGAACATTTTTGGCAACAGGTCAAACAATTATTGATGTACAAAAAGAAGAACTAACCATGAGGGTACAGGACCAAGAAGTAACATTCAATGTTTTTAAAGCCATGAATTTCTCAAATGACGAGAAGGAGGAATGTTTCAGACTTGATGTGATAAATAGTACCATCCAGACCTCCAATGCATTGCAAAGTTCGACTGACAAACTTAAAACATATCATTTGCCTGTGGAGCCTGAAGATAAAGCGTCTTTTGTACTGAAAAAGCCAATTCTTACACTACAAGCAACAGAAGAGAAAAATTTCCACCAGCTCAACGAATTGGAGGAATTTCATAATCAGCCTTTTGAGGATGCCAAATTGTACAAAGAAAAGGCCAAGAAGAGACATGATAAGAAGTTAGTGCGCATACAACTGGAACCAGGGCGGAAGGTACTGTTAAACAAACCAAGGGTGAAATTCTTCCCATGGAAGCCAAAATCACGGTGGTCAGGTCCATTCTTAATAACCAAGGTTTTACCAGATAGAGCCGTTGAGTTACATGATCCTGACTCCAACAAAACATTCAAGGTTAAAAACAAGCGTGTTAAGCACTACTGGGGAGAATCATTTGAGCGACAAAAAGAAAGTATCACAATTTCAGATCCAGCCTAACATTCGGGCAGTTATGTCTAGCTGACGACTTTAAACTTAGCGCTAGCAGGGAGGCAACCCATGCAATCTGGATCTTAACCTTTAACTTTTCGTGTAGAATTTCAGCTAACCAGGTACTATCTTCCAAGCTTTTCTTCTACTGTTTAAGACATTGGGGACAATATCTCATTTAGGTTTGGGGGGGAATTAGTTGATCAGTATCTTATTTTTAGTTGTGTATTGTTTTTTTTTAGTCCAAAATTTTTCGAAAAATACAAAAAAATTACAAAAATATTTTGCGTTTTTGTTTTTATTTTGACTAAAAAGGTGAAATTGGTAAGAGATAGCTGAGTAAGGAGTTTTCACTCCTGAGACGTATCTCAAACCTATTTCGGAACAAGTTAATTTTTGTTTATTTCTTTTTGAATTCTTTAATTTGTGAATTCTCCATAATACTGACTAAAATCGATCTTCATATGCTCAGTTGGTAGGTATTATCAACATGCATAGTAACATACAGACATGAGTTGTAATTGAAAAGTTTATAATATTTAATGCTCTAGTTTAATTGGAGAAAGCATCTCAAAAAGTGATGGAGTAAAAAAAAAAAAAACGTCTGAGATCCCAGTTATTAAGTCTGTAAGGGTGTTTTAACACCTAGTGCCTTAAAGCCAACTGGTTTGGGAGTCACTGGCCCAAAGCTCGCTACATGGATATATCAAGGATGTTGCAAAAATATATATATCTGAAGTCTGAGTAATTAAGTACGTAGGGGTGTCTTAACACCTGGTGCCCTAAAGCCAACTGGTGTTACAATTAATATGTTTGGTTACTATGTTCTTACAAAGGAATTTGAACAACAGTAAATACAACACGGTAGTTACAATAATCAACAATACAATAGTATTAATAAAAAGACAGGACAACAGCAGGCAATGAACGAGAGTCAGTCACAATGGTAACGATAGGAACAGATCAGGAACGAAGGCAGTGCAAAGAATTCCGAGGCTTGTTGATGCGGCAACAATCTCCTTAACACAAATTCGTCCCCTACCGAAATGGTGCAGTAGAACGCGAGACGTTTGTTTCCCAGGATGCAACGGAAATAAGCGACAATGGGCACCACCAGAATCTGCTTCAAACGAACCAAGATGTATTCGAACTCTTTCTCCAGAAAACAGCAAAGAAAATTTTTTCTAGCTTCTCACTTGTGAAAAAAACGTAAAACAATCCACTTCTTAAAACAAAATAAACACACCAATTAAAAACACATTAGTGGGAGACCTTTCATTTGAAGTAACCACTAAATTGATTAATAGAGTTAATTTGAGTGTTATGGAACTTCAAAGGCTTGGAAAAAATGAAGAGGATTGCAAAAATTGGCTGGGCCGAGCCCGCACAATTTGGTCCGGCATTCGTGTACGCAGGATGCGCGGGCGCACACGAGCCAAGCTTGTTCGGATTTTGATTTGCACCCCCCCCCCCCGCGCACGTAGAGAGAGCCTCTATCCTTATAACTCTTGCCCATCTACATATGAGCAATCATATATAAGCACAATTTTCCCTCTATAGCTTTCCCATATGGGACAAGCTAACTTCTCTTGATTTTCCAACACCAATGGGTGAACTTTGAGCAACAATTTCTCATTCACCCAAACACCATTTTAAGCATATGAATATACCATTTCGAAGTACTCACGGAGGAGTATCCGAATCATTCAATAACAACCATTAACACGAAGTGGACCATGCTTAAAATTGAGCCTCAAAATGCTTACTTATAAGCATTTTTCCAACAATCCCCCACATGAATGAAATTGGCGAAAAACGTCGAATAAAATTATTTTATAAAACATTTTATTTTGACCTAGAAGAGTTCAACGGTTCAACACCTGCATATGATAGGTAGGCCTCAGCCTTTGAACCTTCCCTTGTGAAAATATATCTCATTTACTGGCTGACAATGGACGCGATGTCATTGAACTGTACTGCCGTTCATGTAAATGGAGAACATATATCACACAGATGTTTTACCTAACACATCTGAGTTCTCATTGTTATGCTCATTTTGGCCATGAACATCAACCTGGTTCTGCAAGAATTTCTAAGAATTATGCCCCATACAATTCCTTTTGAAGCGGCGCCACTTCTCTCTCACATAGGTGATTTCTTATTTAAGAGCATCTCGTAATACTCTGCTCGGATTCCCGACGCATAAGAATCATTAAAAGCCTTTGCTTAACCTCAATCCATACAAGCATCACTATTTCATTTCACCATAGGAATGGACTAGAGGGTAAACCCCCCACAGTGAACCAATTATGTCTTTTTCGAGTAGGTTGTCCCATTGAACCTAGATCTTGGGATCTCCAGTCAACAAGGTTGGGTTTTCCTTTGTAATAAACATTTATCTAATGGGCTTTAGTCCCATTCCCCTCGATGATTTCACAACCAACTCTCTATTTAACCCTTTGGTTAGCGGATCTGCAATGTTATCCTTTGACTTTACATAGTCAATCGAAATAACTCCAGTAGAGAGTAATTGTCTAACGGTATTGTGTCTACGACGAATATGTCTAGACTTACCATTATACATATTGTTATGTGCCCTTCCAATTGCAGATTGACTATCGCAATGAATGCAAATTGCTGGCACTGGCTTAGGCCAACTTGGAATATCCTCTAGAAAATTTCGAAGCCATTTTGCTTCTTCAGCACACTTGTCTAATGCAATGAATTCTGATTCCATTGTAGATCTGGCTATCACAGTCTGTTTGGAGGATTTCCACGATATAGCTGCACCTGCTAGTGTAAACACATAGCCATTGGTAGACTTTGAGTCTTTCATATCAGATATCCAATTAGCATCACTGTATCCTTCGACTACAGCTAGATATCTATGATAGTGTGATGAGTGGTATTTATATCACTATTTCCCACTCATTTAACTTAACATTTTGTATAGTTTCTTGAGTTATGTGAACGTTTTGATGTGTTTTATTGTTATTTTGCAGTTAAATAAAGTTTGGACAGCACTGGAGGCAATTTGGGGCAAAACCGGACAAAAATGCGTCAACAGGGATATTTTCGTCTCTTTCGCGTCGCGACGCTGGAACACAGCGCGCCGCGACGCCCAGCGTGTGCCGGTTCTGCTAAAATGCGCCATGGTCAACGGGTCAACAATTTGAAAAGTTTGACTTTGCTAAAATGCGCCGTGCCACGTGTCACCATCACATCCAATCTACTAACGTGCGCCGTGCCACGTGTCATCATCATATGCTGCCGACACTCAGACTTGACACGTGTCGCCTCGTCATCAGCCATGTCATCGGTCAACGAGTCAACATTGCCACGTGTCATGCCACGTCATCAGACACGTCAGCAAGTCAACCGAGTCAACATGCCACGTCAGCCTCAGCCAATCAGAATTTGACACGTGTCGCCACGTGTGCCGACAGTTGTACAGTCAGCCGCCACGCCACGTCATCGCCACGTCGCCTCCGCGTCAGCATGAAGTCATCAATGACGTCATCACAATAATTGAGAATTAGCCGCCTTGACACGTGTCGCGTGTACAGTCAGCCGCCTTGCTACGTGTCCTTCTCATTGTGCCACGTCGACGAATCCAGCGTCGCGACGCTGAACTGCTTGGCGTCGCGACGCGCGCACAGTGACCAAACAGTGAATTTTTTTTGCTATAAATAGGCCGCGAATTTTCAGTTTTCATTACACCTTTTCTCACTCCTTCTATGTAATTAGGGAGTTTCTCTCTCTAGAATTTTCGTTTTTATTTTTTACTTTTTACTTTTGTAATAATTTTAATTACTGTTTGTAGTAATAATAATTTACTTTCTTTATTTTACAGTTTTTACTATTCACTATGCGGAGGTAACTTCCCTATGCTAGGGTGAAAGGTAATTATTTTACTATTGCTATTTAGATTAATCTCCCTTAAAAATAATATATTTACTATTTAAAATTCTGATTAATAAAGGAATACCGCTATATTGGTCGGTTGGTAAATTATTTTAATTTGGTTTAAACCTGACTAATCAAGGAATACCGCTATATTGGTCGGTTGGTAAATTTATTTTCTGTTGGTTTGAACCTGATTAATAAAGGAATACCGCTATATTGGTCGGTTGGTAAATTTATTTTGGTACCGCCTTTATGGCTGGATTATGGACAAATATTACCACCTATATGGCTGGTTGGACTTAATTTGACTTAATCAGGATACCGCCAGATTGGTCGGTTGGTAAAATATTATCACAAAGTTTATATATTATTTTATGGGAGATATCTAAATTAGTAGTAGTAAAAGTAATTCCTTTTGCCTTAGCATTTTATTTCATTTGTAATTTACTTTTCAGCATTTTAATTCACTGCAATTACTTTTCAGCATTTTCATTTTATGTCTTTTAAGTTTTTACTAGCCCTACCTATGTGTCATAACTAAGTTAGTAATCTAGGGTTGTGATGAAATCCAATATCACCGGTTTATAAGGGTTAAATTATAATTTGGGTAATATAAAGATTTATTTATTGAGTCTTAATCTTAATGCTTTTTATTAACTGGCCACTAATAAAATTGATAAGGTAAACTTAAAATGAACTAGACATAGGGATTTTAGGTTTAAAACCTCAGACTCAATAACCCACGATCTTCCTTGAGGATAGATAACCCTTTAATAGATTTCCTTACAGGATAGGAATATACCTGTTGGCGGGGGTAGCCATAATTGGAACTTAATCTTAATGAATCCAGATAATTTGGTTGACATAGACATATGGTTCAATTAGGTTAAATTGGATATTTGTAATTGACCATCGGAAGAGGCTTTTACATAATTTAGTGTTCCAGGTTAATAAATCAATATTTTACCCAATTATAAGATAACCACTTCATCTTTAAATAATATTGGAATAAATCAACCCTAGATAGTTTTTAATATTGAATTTTCTTAAAATCAACCTTAAAACAATTTTCATTTACTCATTTTAAATTTAGAATCGTCACCTTTTCAAATCAATCAAACAACCTGTTAGATACTGGTAATCATTTGGCCCAATAAATTGATAACAAAAAGGTTTTAAGTCCTCGTGGGATCGATACTTTTTATACTACTTGAACGATACGTACGCTTGCGTTATACGTGTGTGTTTACGCCGGTCAAGTTTTTGGCGCCGTTGCCGGGGACTTATTTATCTGTTATTATTAGTTTAGGGGTTAGATACTTTTACTTGTATCTAATTTCTTTTTACTTATTGTTATTGTTTTCTTGTGTTTCAGGTTCTCAGAAACTTAATGAGACGAACCAGAAGCTTTGAACTACGACCGTTTGACCCAGAAATTGAAAGAACTATCAGACAGTTGAGAAGAGAAAAGCGAGAAGCCCAAGAAGCTTTAGTCAACATGGAACCTGAACCTTTGGAGGATGCACCACCAATACCCATTCGAGACAGAACCATTCCGGTGGTTGACAGACTCATTTCATGTATTGTACTCCCTCCATTACCAGCAAATGCAGGTGACATCAAAACTTGCATTCAGATGATACAACAATCAGTTCAGTTTGGAGGAAATGCAACTGAAGATCCTAATGCCCCATCAGCAACTTCCTGGAAGTTTGCGGTACTTTCAATTACAACCGAGAAGCTGAAGAAGCAATGAGACTACGTATTTTCCCATACTCTTGAAGGACAGAGCTAAAGCCTGGCTACATTCATTACCAGCAGGTTCAATCACAACATGGAACATCTTAGCCACCAAATTTCTTGCAAAGTATTTTCCACCAGCCAGAACCGGAAAGCTAAGGAATGACATCACATCCTTTGTGCAACAAGAATCAGAAACTCTCTACGAAGCTTGGGAAAGGTACAAAGACTTACTCCGGAAATGTCCACACCATGAAATTCCAAAATGGCTTCAAGTCCAAACATTTTACAATGGCTTTCTGGAATAATGAGAACCACAATTGATGCTGCTGCTGGAGGAGCTTTAATGGCAAAAGGTGAAGATCAAGCCTGGGATTAATCGAAGAAATGGCCAACAACAACTCTTTGTGGCCAACTGAAAGAAGTTGATTCAAAGAATTGCAGGAATATATGAGGTTGGAGCTAATACAGCAGTCAACACCAAGCTAGATCAGATATGCAAATTCATGGAGATTCTTACCACTGGATCCACAAGTTCACCATATGGAGGAACACCAGATTCAAATCAACATGAAGAAACGGTGAATTATGTCAACAATTTCAACAGCAGGGGAACAATCCATATTCCAACACCTACAACCCAGGGTGGAGGAATCATCCTAATTTTTCATGGAGTAACAATTCAGGTCAACAGCGGAACTATCCACCACCTGGATTCCAGCAACAGAATAAAGGCCAGGAGCAGACAAATGAACCAGTGATGGCAGAGATGTTAGCTCAATTAAAAAGATATGAAGCCATGATTCAGAGCCAATCAGCTTCCATCAAAGCACTGGAGAATCAAATCGGCCAATTGGCCAATGCTCAGAGTTACAGACCACCAGGCAATCTTCCCAGCAACACAGAACCAAATCCAAGGAACCGAGGGAAGGAGCAATGTCAAGCCATTACTTTAAAAAGCGGTACTGAGATCAACAAAGATGTTGGAGTCCAGATATCTCAAGAAGAAGTTCCAAAAGAAACCGAGAAACAGATGGAGGAAAAAGAAAAAGAAGCAAAGGAAAAAGAACCAGAACAAATCACTCCACCACCACCTTTTCCTCAGCGTCTTCAGAAAAGCAAAATGGACAAACAGTTTGCTCGTTTCTTGGAGATTTTCAAAAAACTGCACATTAACATACCATTTGCAGAAGCCTTGGAACAAATGCCCAGTTATGTCAAATTCATGAAAGACATTCTTTCACGAAAACGGAGATTGGGAGACTACGAGACAGTAGCTTTGACAGAAGAATGCAGCGCCATCATTCAGAGGAAACTTCCTCCAAAGTTGAAAGATCCTGGCAGTTTCACAGTTCCTTGCACCATTGGAGAACATTACATCGGTAAAGCTTTATGTGATTTAGGTGCCAGTGTTAATTTAATGCCTTTTTCTATTTACAGGAAACTGCAAATTGGAGAAGCAATGCCTACCTCAGTATCTTTGCAACTTGCTGATCGAACACTCGCATTTCCGAGAGGAGTCGTGGAAAATGTACTAGTTAAAGTTGACAAACTCATCCTTCCAGCAGACTTCATCATCCTTGACATGGAAGAAGACAAAGAAGTACCTATCATTCTTGGGAGACCATTTTTGGCTACAGGTAAAACTGTGATTGATGTGCAAAAAGGAGAACTAACAATGAAAGTGCAGGACCAAGAAGTGACCTTTAATGTTTTCCAAGCCATGAAATTTCCAAGTGATGAAAAGGAAGAAGAAGAATGCTTCAGAATTGATGTTGTTGATAAAATTGTTCAGAATACTGAGTCAAATCCCACAGATACACTTGAAGCTTGCATAACCAATATGACTGACAACGAACTAGATGCTGAAATCTTGGAATGTATCAATTACCTTGACAAACCATTCCGATTCAAAGTTACACCACCAGTTGAAAGCTTGGAATTACCAAAGAAAGACCGAATTAAACCTTCGATTGATGAACCACCGCAGCTGGAACTGAAGTTACTTCCGAGCCATCTCAGGTATGCATTTCTTGGAAACTCTTCTGAATTACCTGTTATTATTTCTTCTTCACTAACATTGGAACATGAAGAAAAGCTACTAAGAGTGTTACGAGAACACAAAAGAGCCATTGGCTGGACTATAGCAGACATTCGAGGCATTAGTCCATCATTTTGCATGCACAAGATTCTGATGAATGATGAATACAAACCTACAGTGGAGCATCAACGGAGACTCAATCCAATCATGAAGGAAATTGTGAAGAAAGAAATCATCAAATGGTTGGATGCTGGCATCATTTACCCCATCTCAGATAGCATTTAGGTAAGTCCTATGCAGTGTGTACCAAAGAAAGGAGGAATTACTGTGGTTACCAATGAAAAGAACGAATTAATTCCGACAAGAACAGTGACTGGATGGAGAGTATGTATGGATTACAGGAAATTGAACAAAGCCACGAGAAAGGACCATTTTCCGCTACCATTTATTGACCAGATGTTAGACAGGTTGGCAGGACATGAGTTCTATTGTTTTCTGGACGGATATTCAGGTTACAATCAGATTGCCATCACACCAGAAGACCAGGAGAAAACCACTTTTACATGTCCCTATGGTACTTTTGCTTTCCGCAGGATGCCATTTGGATTATGTAATGCCCCTGCCACTTTTCAACGTTGCATGATGGCCATTTTCTCAGACATGCATTGAGGTATAGTTAATAGTACTTGTTTGTATTGTGTTTTTATTTTTAGTCCAAAATTTTTCGAAAAATACAAAAAAAAAAAAATTTGAAAAATTTTCAAAAATTACAAAAATATTTTGCATTTTTGTGTTTTTATTTTGACTAAAAAGGTGAAATTGGTAAGAAATAGCCGAGTAAGGAGTTTCCACTCTTGAGACGTATTTCAATCCATTTATTTCGAAATAAGTTACTTTTTGTTTATTTCATTTTGAATTATTTAATTTGTGAATTCTCCATAATACTGACTAAAATGGATCTTCATATGCTCATTTGACAGGTATTATCAACATACATAGTAACATACAGACATGAGTTCTAATTGAAAAGTTTGTAATATTCCGTGCTCTGGTTTAATTGGAGGAAGCATCTATACATAGTTATGGAATAAAAAAAAAAATGATGTACACAAATAAAGTATCTAAGATCCGAGTTATTAAGTCTGTAAGGGTGTTTTAACACCTAGTGCCCTAAAACCAACTGGTTTGGGAGTCATTGGCCCAAAGCTCGCTACATGGATCAAAGATACTGCAAAAAAAAATATATATATATTTATATCTGAAGTCTGAGTAATTAAGTTCGTAGGGGTGTCTTAACACCTGGTGCCCTAAAGCCAACTGGTTTGGGAGCCACCGACCCAAAGCTCGCTACATAGACGGAAGGTATTGTATATAAATAAAAAGTCAAAATTCAGAAAAGCAAAGAAAAAATCAGAAAAATCAGAAAAAATTATTCCATTACTACAAAAAGGTGTGAAATCTGATAGAACTTTAGGACAAAAATATTACTCTCTTATCAACTGCACTTATGACTGTTGTGGGCAAAAATGAGTTGTTTAATATTTTGTTGACTGTGTATATGGAGAATGATAAAAATAATCGGAGAATTTACTTATTCGGTAATTTAGAAAGAAACAAAACAACTAGTAACTTGTAGTAGAAGTTTCACCTGATTAGTTACTAACTTTCTTTATTCTCTTTTCGCTTGTCTTTTTGCTTTTGTGTGCATTAGTTTTAATACCTTTTTACTTTTGTAAAATGTTTGTGGGTATCATTGCTGTAAACCCTCACGAGACTACAACTCGTCCACTAGGGACACCTAGGGGTTTAAAGGCTTGTTGCATACGCTAAATGCAACCGTGATCCCTACGAAAATGGCTTAGTTAAATTTTATTCTGTTATTTTATTTTGTATTTTGCTCGAGGACTAGCAAAATGTTAGGTTTGGGGGTGTGATGAGTGGTATTTATATCACTATTTCCCACTCATTTAACTTAACATTTTGTATAGTTTCTTGAGTTATGTGAACGTTTTGATGTGTTTTATTGTTATTTTGCAGTTAAATAAAGTTTGGACAGCACTGGAGGCAATTTGGGGCAAAACCGGACAAAAATGCGTCAACAGGGATATTTTCGTCTCTTGCGCGTCGCGACGCTGGAACACAGCGCGCCGCGACGCCCAGCGTGTGCCGGTTCTGCTAAAATGCGCCATGGTCAACGGGTCAACAATTTGAAAAGTTTGACTTTGCTAAAATGCGCCGTGCCACGTGTCACCATCACATCCAATCTACTAACGTGCGCCGTGCCACGTGTCATCATCATATGCTGCCGACACTCAGACTTGACACGTGTCGCCTCGTCATCAGCCATGTCATCGGTCAATGAGTCAACATTGCCACGTGTCATGCCACGTCATCAGACACGTCAGCAAGTCAACCGAGTCAACATGCCACGTCAGCCTCAGCCAATCAGAATTTGACACGTGTCGCCACGTGTGCCGACAGTTGTACAGTCAGCCGCCATGCCACGTCATCGCCACGTCATCGCCACGTCGCCTCCGCGTCAGCATGACGTCATCAATGACGTCATCACAATAATTGAGAATTAGCCGCCTTGACACGTGTCGCGTGTACAGTCAGCCGCCTTGCTACGTGTCACCTTCTCATTGTGCCACGTCGACGAATCCAGCGTCGCGACGCTGAACTGCTTGGCGTCGCGACGCGCGCACAGTGACCAAACAGTGAATTTTTTTTGCTATAAATAGGCCGCGAATTTTCAGTTTTCATTACACCTTTTCTCACTCCTTCTATGTAATTAGGGAGTTTCTCTCTCTAGAATTTTCGTTTTTATTTTTACTTTTACTTTTGTAATAATTTTAATTACTGTTTGTAGTAATAATAATTTACTTTCTTTATTTTACAGTTTTTACTATTCACTATGCGGAGGTAACTTCCCTATGCTAGGGTGAAATGTAATTATTTTACTATTGCTATTTAGATTAATCTCCTTAAAAATAATATATTTACTATTTAAAATTCTGATTAATAAAGGAATACCGCTATATTGGTCGGTTGGTAAATTATTTTAATTGGTTTAAACCTGACTAATCAAGGAATACCGCTATATTGGTCGGTTGGTAAATTTATTTCTGTTGGTTTGAACCTGATTAATAAAGGAATACCGCTATATTGGTCGGTTGGTAAATTTATTTTGGTACCGCCTTTATGGCTGGATTATGGACAAATATTACCACCTATATGGCTGGTTGGACTTAATTTGAGTTAATCAGGATACCGCCAGATTGGTCGGTTGGTAAAATATTATCACAAAGTTTATATATTATTTTATGGGAGATATCTAAATAGTAGTAGTAAAAGTAATTCCTTTTGCCTTAGCATTTTATTCATTTGTAATTTACTTTTCAGCATTTAATTCACTGCAATTACTTTTCAGCATTTTCATTTTATGTCTTTTAAGTTTTTACTAGCCCTACCTATGTGTCATAACTAAGTTAGTAATCTAGGGTTGTGATGAAATCCAATATCACCGGTTTATAAGGGTTAAATTATAATTTGGGTAATATAAAGATTTATTTATTGAGTCTTAATCTTAATGCTTTTTATTAACTGGCCACTAATAAAATTGATAAGGTAAACTTAAAATGAACTAGACATAGGGATTTTAGGTTTAAAACCTCAGACTCAATAACCCACGATCTTCCTTGAGGATAGATAACCCTTTAATAGATTTCCTTACAGGATAGGAATATACCTGTTGGGCGGGGGTAGCCATAATTGGAACTTAATCTTAATGAATCCAGATAATTTGGTTGACATAGACATATGGTTCAATTAGGTTAAATTGGATATTTGTAATTGACCATCGGAAGAGGCTTTTACATAATTTAGTGTTCCAGGTTAATAAATCAATATTTTACCCAATTTATAAGATAACCACTTCATCTTTAAATAATATTGGAATAAATCACAACCCTAGATAGTTTTTAATATTGAATTTTCTTAAAATCAACCTTAAAACAATTTTCATTTACTCATTTTAAATTTAGAATCGTCACCTTTTCAAATCAATCAAACAACCTGTTAGATACTGGTAATCATTTGGCCCAATAAATTGATAACAAAAAGGTTTTAAGTCCTCGTGGGATCGATACTTTTTATACTACTTGAACGATACGTACGCTTGCGTTATACGTGTGTGTTTACGCCGGTCATAGTGCAACCCATAATTACGAGTAAAACGTAAGTACCTAAGTACTCTCACTATTGCTTTCCAGTGATCAACCCCTGGATTACTCGTATATCTGCTGAGCTTGTTTACTGTACATGCTATATCAGGCCTTGTACAACTCGATAGGTAGATCAGACTCCCGATCACTCTAGAGTATTCTACTTGAGATATACCATGTCCCCTATTCTTCGATAGGTGTAGACTCACATCTAAAGGAGTTCTAGCCACAGCAGAATCATCATTGTTAAATTTACCAAGAATCTTGTCCACATAGTGCGACTGATCAAGAATAAGTCCATCAGGACTTCTCGAGATCTTTATTCCCAGAATGACATCTGCTAAACCCATGTCTTTCATGTCAAACTTGGATTTCAGCATATTCTTGGTAGATTTCACCATTTTAACATTACTCCCGACAATCAATATGTCATCAACGTAGAGACATAAAATGACATAGCCAACTTTTGTCTCTCTGACATAAATGCATTTATCACACTCATTGATTTTGAAACCATTTGCTAACATGGTGTCATCAAACTTTTTATGCCACTGTTTCGGAGCTTGTTTTAATCCATACAAGGATTTAACCAACTTACAGACTTTCTTTTCTTGTCCTGGAGCTATAAGCCTTCAGGTTGTTCCATGTAAATTTCTTCATCTAAATCTCCATTAGAAAGGCTGTTTTCACATCCATCTGATGTACCTCAAGATTGCGCAAAGCTGCAATCGCTATTATCATCCTTATGGAATTTATTCTCGTTACAGGAGAATAAGTATCAAAGTAATCAAGACCTTCACGTTGTCTGTAACCTTTAATTACAAGTCTTGCTTTGTACTTGTCAATTGATCCATCTGCCTTCATTTTCTTCTTGAAAATCCACTTGGATCCTAAAGGTTTACATCCTGGAGGAAGATCCACTTACTCCCAGGTATGATTTTGTAAGATGGATTCAATTTCACTATTGATGGCATCTTTCCACAAAGCACCATCAGCTGACCTTACAGCTTCGTTATAGCTTTGAGGATCATTTTCTAGCAAAAATGTCAAAAAATCTGGACCAAATGATTTTCCGTTCTAGCTCTTTTGCTACGTCTTGGTTCAAGTTTAACAACTTGTTGATCCTCCGTAACATTTATTGTTCTCGGTCCTGACTATCTTCAATGATAGTCTCATGTACCCGTTTGTGTACATTTGAATTCGAATTAGTTTTACAAGGAAAAATGTGTTCGAAAAAGGATGCATTCCTCGACTCCATTATCGTATTCTTGGAATATCTGGTATATTAGACTCATGCACAAGAAATCGATAAGCATTACTGTTATGCGCATATCCTATGAAAATACAATCAACAGTTTTTGGTCCTATCTTCACCTTTTTAGGTGGAGGAATAACTACCTTGGCAAGACACCCCCACACTCGTAGAAATTTGTAAGAAGGTGCTCTTCCTTCCACATCTCATAAGGAGTTTCCCTACATCTTTCCGTGGTACCTTATTTAAAAGGTAATTAGCTGATAAAACAGCTTCTCCCCACATATTCTGAGGTAAGCCAGAGCTGATTAACATAGCGTTCATCATCTCTTTCAAGGTACGATTCTTCCGTTCTGCAATCCCATTGGATTGAGGTGAATAAGGAGCTGTGGTTTGATGTATGATTCCATTTTGTTCACAAAGTGATTCAAAAGGGAAAACATACTCACCACCACGATCACTTCTCAACTCCTTAATTCTTTTGTTCAGTTGATTCTCAACTTCATTCTTATAGAGAATAAATTTCTCTATAGCTTCGTCCTTGCTTTTCATCAAATACACATAGCAAAATCTAGTGCAATCATCAAAAAGGTAATAAAATATTTATTACCGCCTCTCGATTGTATTGAATTAAAATCACATACATCGGTATGAATAAGATCAAGTGGTTCGGAGTTTCTTTCAATACTATGAAAAGATGATCTAGTTAGTTTCGCCTCAACACAAGTATCACACTTATGTTTGTTATCAATTTTAAAATTTGGAATGTGGTTCATGTTAATTAATTTCCGTAAAGAATTAAAATTAACATGTCCTAATCTACCATGCCATAGATTAGAGTACTCAACAATATAAGCAGAAGAACTAGCTTATTGATATTCTTAGGTTTAACAACCATTACATTGAGCTTAAAGAGCCCATCAGTTACATACCCTTTTCCCACATACATCCCATTTTTAGTTAAAACTACTTTATCAGACTCGAACACCATCCGGAATCCATGCTTGTTCAGAAGTGATCCAGACACAAGATTCTTCCGTATTTCTGGTACATACAGAACGTTGTTCAAAGTCAACTCTTTCCCAGAGGTCATCTTCAGAATCACCTTGCCTTGACCTTCAATCTCAGATGTTGCTGAATTTCCCATGTATAATTTTTCCCCATTACCAGTAGGCTCAAATGAAGAAAACATGCTCTTGTCCGAGCACACATGTGGAGTGGCACAGTGTCAATCCACCACTCTCTTGGGTTAGAACCCACCAGATTCACCTCAGAAACCACAGCTGAAAGGTTAATGTCTGAAACATCTTGAGTCATATTTTCCATCACATTAGCCTCTTGATTCTTTTTCTTCTTCGGCAGTCTGCACTCAGAAGACTTGTGACCCATTTTGTCACAGTTGAAGCATCTTCCTTGAAATTTGGATTTCTTGGAAACTCCTCATTTAGGGCCCATCTTGACCCTTTGTTCTTAGGGTTCTTGTTCTTATGGCCATGTTCAACAACATTTGCTTTGGCCTCATGAGATATTCCTCTCTTGTCAGATACTCGATTATCTTCTTCAATTCTGAGCTTAAGAACCAGGTCTTCAATGCTCATCTCTTTTCGCTTATATTTTAGATAATTTTTGAAATCTTTCCAACCAGGTGGTAGTTTCTCAATTATCGAGGCTACTTGGAATGTTTCACTTAAACTCATCCCCTCAGCATGAATTTCTGCTAGAATAATCTGCAGTTCTTGTACTTGGCTTAACACAGTTTTAGAATCAACCATCTTAAAATCAAGGAAACGGCCCACGATAAATTTCTTAGTACCGGCATCCTCAGTTTTATATTTTCGGTCTAAAGATTCCCAAAGCCCTTTTGCTGTTTTCATCCCGGCATACACACTGTACAAGGAATCACTCAGCCCATTCAGCACATAATTCCTACATAGGAATTCAGAATGTTTCCAAGCATCGATCGCACTGATCACTTGGATATCAATCTCACCCTCCACGGGTACATGAGCATCTTCCTTTAGAAACCTCGCAAGGTTCAACGTGGTCAAGTAGAAAAACATTTTCTGTTTCCACCGTTTAAAATTCTGTCCACTGAATTTTTCAGGTTTTTCTGCAGCAGGATTGACATGGCTCACATGTCCAACAGGTTGTCTAGCCACAGAGGCAGCAACACCTTGGCTAGCCACAATGGCTGCCATATTAAGCCCAGAGGCTGAAGCAAGTTGACCAGCCGAAGAGGCTGCCACTGCACTTTAGCCAGACACGGGGGCTGCCACAATATTCTGGCCAGCCAAAGAGGCTGCCATATTCGGATCTACTGTGTTTGGACTGTTTTCCATATCCACAGAGTCGAATTTTTTTTAAGACTGTTACAATTAATATGTTTGGTTACTGTATTCTTACAAAGGAATTTGAACAACAGTAAATACAACACGGTTGTTACAATAATCAACAATACAATAGTAATAATAAAAAGATAGGATAACAGCAGGCAATGAACGAGAGTCAGTCACAATGGTAACGATAGGAACAGATCAGGAACGAAGGCAGTGCAAAGAATTTCGAGGCTTGTTGATGCGGCAACAATCTCCTTAAAACAAATTCGTCCCCTACCGAAATGGTGCAGTAGAACGCGAGACGTTTGTTTCCCAGGATGCAACGGAAATAAGCGACAATGGGCACCACCAGAATCTGCTTCAAACGAACCAAGATGTATTCGAACTCTTTCTCCAGAAAACAGCAAAGCAAATTTTTTCTAGCTTCTCACTTGTGAAAAAAACGTAAAACAATCCACTTCTTAAAACAAAATAAACACACCAATTAAAAACACATTAGTGGGAGACCTTTCATTTGAAGTAACCACTAAATTAATTAATAGAGTTAATTTGAGTGTTATGGAACTTCAAAAGGCTTGGAAAAAATGAAGAGGATTGCAAAAATTGGCTGGGCCGAGCCCGCACAATTTGGTCCGGCATTCGTGTACGCAGGATGCGCGGGCGCACACGAGCCAGCTTGTTCGGATTTTGATTTGCACCCCCCCCCCGCGCACGTAGAGAGAGCCTCTATCCTTATAACTCTTGCCCATCTACATATGAGCAATCATATATAAGCACAATTTTCCCTCTATAGCTTTCCCATATGGGACAAGCTAACTTCTCTTGATTTCCAACACCAATGGGTGAACTTTGAGCAACAATTTCTCATTCACCCAAGCACCATTTTAAGCATATGAATATACCATTTCGAAGTACTCACGGAGGAGTATCCGAATCATTCAATAACAACCATTAACACGAAGTGGACCATGCTTAAAATTGAGCCTCAAAATGCTTACTTATAAGCATTTTTCCAACAACTGGTTTGGGAGCCACCGACCCAACATTCGCTACATAGATGGAAGATATTGTATATAAATAAATAAAAAAATCAAAAATCAAAGAAAAAAATTAGAAAAATCAGAAAAATTATTTCATTGCTGCAAAAATGTGTGAATTCTGATAAAACTTCAGGGCAAAAATATTACTCTCTTATCAACTGCACTTGTGACTATTGTGGGCAAAAATGAGTTGATTAATATTTTATCGGCTGTGCATATGGAGAATGGTAAATATAATCGGAGAATTTACTTATTCAGTAATTTAGAAAGAAAGAAAACAACTAGTAACTTGGAGTAGAAGTTTCACATGATTAGTCACTAATTTCTTTATTCTTTTTTTCTCTTGTCTTTTTGCTTTTGTGTGCATTAGTTTTATTATCTTTTTACTTTTGTAAAACGTTTGTGGGTATCATTGCTGTAAGCCCTCACGAGACTATAACTCGTCCACTAGGGACACCTAGGGGTTTAAAGGCTTGTTGCATATGCTAAATGCAACCGTGATCCCTACGAAAGTGGCTTAGTTAATTTTAATTGTTTCTTGTATTTTATTTTGTTGTTTTGTTCGAGGACTAGCAAAATTTTAGGTTTGGGGGTGTGATGAGCGGAAAATATATCAATATTTACCGCCCCTTTTACTTAATATTTGTTTAGTTTCTCGGGTTTGATGAATGTTTTGATGTGTTTTAGTTTATTTTGCAGATAAAATAATATTGGGACACAATAAAATCATTTAGGACGAAATGTGGGTCAAATAAGGGCAAAAATTGGACTTGACATATTAATTTTGGAGATTGGAAACTTGAAAGGGCGTTTTAACTAAATGCAGTTTTGGAAATTCCAGTTTTGCGCATCTGTCGTATTTTGGGCATAACTGTTTACTCTGATATCGGATTGAGCTGATTAAAGTTTCAGATTAAAGAAGACGTAAAGATCTACAACTTTGAAAGACAAAATAATTTCTAATTCTGAAGATATCATGCCCGAAATTGATGAACCATCCAGAAGTGTGTTGTGTGTAATTATTAAAGTCATTTTCAATCATTTTCAAAGTAAAAAACTAAATTAATAAATAAATAATAAAAATTATCAAATCACCACCAAACATGATAAGCAATTAGTGGAGCAATTAATAATGGATTTGGTGGAGTAATTAGTGGAGCAATTAATAATGGATTTGGTGGATGATTTGATGGAGGCAAAATTTTGCCTATAAATATCAAGTCATTTCATTTGTAAATTCATACTTTCTTCTAAGGAATTCCTTAAGAATACTAAGAAGTTTGTATCTTGTTTGTTTATTTACAGCTTTCAGTAATTAATTTCCGCTTTCACACTTTCTTTTCTTTACTTTTCAGTTTTTACTTTCCGCAATTTACTTTTACGCACATTACTTTTCTTTATTTAATTTTCAGTTTTTACTTTTCAATAATGAGGATGTAACTCCCCTTTACTGGGGTAAAAGGTAAAACTTTTATTACTAATATTTAGATTAATCTCCCTTAATTATAATATATAAACTAGTAAAAACCTGACTTAACGAGGATATCGCCATATTGGTCGGGTGGTAATTATTTAAATTGGTTTTAACCTGACTAAACTGGATATCGCCTGGTCGGTTGGTAACTAATTATTAATTTGACTTAATCTGGATACCGCCTATATGGCTTGTTGGTAATTATCATGCAAAGTTAATTTATTATATTAAGGGAGATATCTAAAATAGAAGTAATAAAAGTGGATCCTTTTATCTCAACATTTTCTTTTATTGTACTTTTACTTTATTTACTTTTCAGCAATTTACTTTCAGCATTTACTTTTCAGCAATTTACTTTCAGCATTTACTTTTCAGTAATTTACTTTCAGCATTTAATTTTCATTATTTAATTTTAGCATTTACTTTCCGTCATTTACTTTTCAACAATTTACTTTTCAGTATTTTACTTTATGTCTTTTATTTTATTTAAGTTTTTAATAGCCCTAGTTATGTGTCGTAACTAAGTTAGTTATCTGGGGTTGTGATGAATTCTAATATCACCGGTTTATATGGGGTTATTTTATAGTTTGGGTAATTTAAAGGTTTACTTATTAAGTCTTAAGCTTAATGCATCTTGTTAATTGGCAACTAATAAGATTGATCTGGTAAATCTAAAATAAACTTGACAAATGAATTTTAGGTTTCAGCCTTAGACTTAATAGCCCACGATCTTCCTTGAGGATAGATAACCCTTTAATAGATTTCCTTACAGGATAGACATATACCTGTCGAGCGAGGGTAGCCATAAATGGAACTTAAACTTAATGAATCCAGGTAATTTGGTTGACATAGACATATGATTCAATTGGGTTATACTGGATATTTGCGTCTGACCATCGACAGAGACTTTCACATAATTTAGTGTTCCAGGTTAGTAAACCGATATATTACACAAAAATGAAATAACCACTTCATCTTTAAAATGATATTGGAAGATTCACAACCCTAGATAGTTTCCTAATATTAAATTTTCTTAAACCTACTTTCGTGCAAATTTATTTACTTGTTTTAAATTTAAAATCATCACAATTTCAAATAAATCAATCAACCAGTTAGATACTAGTAATCATTTGACCTCATAAAATTAATAGATTAGGTATTAATTCCTCGTGGGATCGATACTTTTTATACTACTTGAACGATACGTGCGCTTGCTTTATACGCGCTTGTGTAAGCACGGTCAAGCATTTACATCTAATAGAGTTTGCCTACACCAACAGCTTCCAAGCTAGTATCAGTGTGACTCCGTTTGAGGATTTGTGTTGGGAGGAGATGTAAGACTCCTGTTTGTTGGGGCAAGGTTAGAGATAGAAAGATTCATGGTTTGAATTTGGTAAATATGACATCGGAGATGATTAGATTGATTCGAGCTAGATTGTTAGTGGTACAAAGTCGACAGAAGAGTTATGCTGACAAAAGAAGGAAAGATCTTGAGTTCCAAGTGGATGATAAAGTTTTCTTGAAAGTCTCGACTTGGAAGTAAATACTGAGATTTTGCTGGAAAATGTGAGTTGCCACTGCATTATATTGGTCCTTATAAGATTTTGAAGAGAATAGGCAAGATGAAATATCATTTGGAGTTACCATCTAAATTTGAAAGAATCCATAAGGTATTTCATGTATCAATGTTGAAGAAATATTTACCAGATCTTACTCATATCTTGGAAAGCCAACCGGTAGGGTTGATTGAGAATTTGACATATAAAGAAAAACCTGTGAAGATAGTACATCGAAAGTTCAAAAGTTGAGATCCAGATGTATTCCTCTTCTGAAGGTCATGTCATGTGGTCAAATCGTCACATACATGAGGTGACTTAGGAAGTGGAACAGGATATGAGGAAGAAATACCCAAAGCTGTTCAAGGATTGAGAAATTTTGAGGAATAAATTTTTGTAAGGTGGGTAGATTGTAACATTATGCATTATGAATAAAACTAATTTTTTTTTTAAAAAAAACATAACTAATTCCCTACCTCCTTATTATCATACCTACTTTGTTTTATTGTCTCCAAATAGTTCAAACAAATAAAAAAATCACCCACTCTTTACCTTATTAACCCCATAACTTTCTATTAAAACAACATCTTAGCTTTTATTTGGATTTGAACATGATTCAAGATCAGTGTGTGATGAGCAGAGTTTTGAACCATTGAAAGAGGGAATTAGGGCATTTTCTAGTGAGCATTTAGAGAGAAAATCGAAACCAATTTAGAGAGAAACAACTAGAGAGATATAAAGTGTATCCAGAGAGAAAGTATCTCTTTCAATGTTGTCCGAACACCATTTCCGATGAGTGACTACGTTTGGAGATTCCTCTCGACGAGATGAATCAAAGGCTGCCGATCCGATGTCGATATTCCACCGGATGCGTACTCATATTCTTCCATATTCTGCACACATGATCTTCACCTCCCATACCAGAATCATCCCCTCATTGAGATACTGAGTGTGGACACTCCGTTTGCTCAATCTGACCTTCGATTATTGAGAAAATAACCTAAATAAGAGTTATCATCGTTTGATTATACGTAGGTAACCACTGTGCATTAGCAGTTACCACCACCATCATTATGATCCTTGTGACGTATACTGACCTTTGGTTCCATCGTTGTGAAATTTGGAGGTCGTTAGAGCTTGGTATGTGAATGTTATAGTTTTGGGGTGTAAACATAAGATTTTGAAAGCTTTGCACTTAATTGCATATTGACATTATTAGGAGTGTTAATATGTAAATTCTGACTTTTTTAGGTTGATATGTAATTTTTGAGAGTTTTAGGACTAAAATGACATGTTACAAAGGTTTGTTGCAAAATTATAAATTTAGAAAGTTTATGGGTAAAATTATAAACTAAAGTACAATAGTGATACCTTAAATGTGAAGAATAACAGAAGTTCCTAAAGATATTTAGGAATTATTTTTGTCATGATAGAAGATAGAAGAGGTTCAAATCAGAATGGAAATAAGATGAGTAAGACGACGAGCCACGAAATAGTATAATTTTAGAACTAATAGCTCATGATGAGTGATAAATGTATCACTATTTCCCACTCATTTATTTACTTAATATTTTGTATAGTTTCTTGAGTTTTGTGAATATTTTGATGTGTTTTGTGTTATTTTGTAGATAAATAAAGTTTCATGACATTCTGGAGGTGATTTGGAGCAAAACTGTGAAATTTGGTGAAATTTGGCAAAAAGGGTATTTTGGTAATTTTGGACGTCCCGACACAAAAGGGTGGTTTTGGTAATTGTCCCGACACCGAAATAAATTTCAAGACATTCTGGAGGTGATTTGGAGCAAAACTGTGAAATTTGGCAAAAGGGTATTTTGGTAATTTTGGACGTCCCGACGCAAAGGGTATTTTGGTAATTTGGGCGTCTGCCACGTGTCAAAGATTCAACGAGCCGTTTTTTAGCACACCACGCCACGTGTCGAAATTTCAGCGATTCAAGAAATAATAATAAAAATAATAATAAAAATAATAAAAAAATAAAAATCAGAAAAATAATAAAAAAATAAAAATCAGAAAAATAATAAAATTCAAAAATCAAAAATAATAATAAAAAATTAGATTTTTTGCCTATAAATAGATTTCGAATTTTTAGTTTCAAATGTACCTCTTCCTCTGAAATCCTTATAAATAAAATAGAGTTCTTCTTATTTTCTTCTTTTATTCAGTTTTATTTACGCTTTGTAGTAGTAATTCTATCCATCCATGAGGGGGTAACCTCTTCATGCTGAGGTAATAAGGTAATTCTTTTACTATTGCTTTTTAGATTAATCTCCCTTAAAATATGATATATAAACTATTTAAAATCAGATTAATAAAGGATACCGCCATTCCGGACGGTTGGTTATTTAATTTAATCTGGTTAACCTGACTTAATGAGGATACCGCCACACTGGACGGTTGGTTTAAGTTTATATTTCTGTTCCGCCTTATGGCTGGTATATTTGAATTTGACTTAATCAGGATACCGCCATTCTGGACGGTTGGTTTAAAATATCACAAGTTAATATATTATTATTTTATGGGAGATATCTAAATAGTATATAGTAGAAGTTATTTCCTTTTACCTTAGCATTTCATTTATTTATTTTAATTACTTTCTGCAATTTCATTTTTTGTCTTTTAAGTTTATATCAGCTTTAGTTATGTGTTGTAACTAAGTTAAATATCTAGGGTTGTGATTAAATCTAATATCACCGGATTTAAAAAGGGTTAGATTATAGTTGGGGTAATTAAAAGAGTTATTTGTTGAGTCATAATCTTAATGCTTTTTATTAACCGATCACTAATAAAATTGATTAGGTAAACTTAAAATGAACTAGACATAGGGATTTTAAGTTTAAAACCTTAGTCTCAACAACCCACGATCTTCCTTAAGGATAGATAAACCTTTAATAGATTTCCTTACAGGATAGGAATATACCTGTCGGGCGGGGGTAGTCTTATTGGAACTTAACCTTAATGAATCTAGGTAATTTAATTGACATAGACATATGGTTCAATTGGATTATACTAGGTATTTGTAAATGATCATTCGGAAGAGGCTTTTACATAATTTAGTGTTCCAGATTAATAATTCAATATTTTACCCAACTATAATATAACTACTTCATCTTTTAATAGATATTAGAAAGATTCACAACCCTAGATCTTTAAGTCTTTTATTTTCCTTAGTATTTTCTTGTGTCTTTTTATTTTTATTTATTTTGCAACGCCACATTCAACCAAACAAACAAACAATCTCTCTATTCTCCATTTAATTAGATATTTGTAAATAAATAGATTCAACAATTAATAACAATAGTAGGAATTAAGTCCTCGTGGGATCGATATTTTTATACTACTTGAACGATACGTGCGCTTGCGTTATACGTGTGTGTTTACGCCGGTCAAGTTTTTGGCGCCGTTGCCGGGGACTTATTTTTCTTGAGTTGTTAATTTTGAAACTATCTAAATTACTTATATCTAATTTTCTTTCTTTTATTTGTAATTTTTATTTCTTTTGTTTTCAGGTGATTAAAAAAATGGAACACTATTGGGAAATTGAGAAATCACGAACTTTACAAGAAGATACACCCCAAATCTGGGAGCAACAGTCTAGTTTTCTGAGGCCTGTTGTTCAGCCCAACAATATCACTGGAATTCAGAATCAAGCAATACTACATTTGCTCAACAGAATGAAATGGGGAGATGTGTAATTTGTGATGGCAAACCACGAGCGATCAATGTATTTACCTTTCAGAGTGGCAGAATTTTTGGAATCAACCAAGGTACGAAGAATCATCACATTTTCCATCTTATCCACCATCTTCCTTCGATTCTTATCAAGAACCAGAACCATCTGAGGAAGATCAATTGATTCACATGTTCAAAGAACAAGCAGTTCGATTTGATGCACAAATTCAGAGTAACGCAGGATCCATACAGAGAATGACAGATCAGATCAGACAATTAATAGAAAACCAGAGCTACATACCTCAAGAACCAGTTTCAGATGACACTGATGAAGCCTCAGAGTACCAAACATTTCACGATGACACTTTAGCAAAAGAGGAGGCTGAGGAGAATCAAGAACCAGAGGTATCAGTTCAGGAACCCGAACCGACAAAGTCTCGATTTGATTTCTATTTTTCAGATTCTGACGAGGATGAAACTGAGCTGTTTGTGCCAACTGCATCAAAAATTGAGGATGAAATTCTGTATTCCTCAAAATGAAGATCTTGGAGATTCCATTGCACAAATGTTTGATGAAGATCTACCTGAGCCAATCATTTCAACCAGATCAGAGGATGAAGACCTAAAACTAACATTTCTCCTCAGGTTGAAAATTTTGAAACATGTATTTCACAGATGACAGATGAAGAGCTGAATGCAGAAATTTTCAAACTACATCTGTGAAGAAAAGGTGGAGCAAGAAACAGAGCAAATGGAGGAGCAAATGTCTGACTTTATTAAAGATCCAGAGCATTCAGGAAAAACATCGCTGTTTTGGGGAGTACATATAAAGATATCAACCAGAAGCTTGACAGAATGGAACTTCCATTCCAAGTCAAGCACCATACAAGACCTCCTGATTTTCTTTCTTTCTTTTCAGGAACCACTGGAGCAACAAAGATTAAAAAGGTGGCACAAGCACTGAATGAGACAAAACTCTTTTTGCCACTTTACCGTTGGAAGAGACCCTTCAAAAGCAACGCTCACGGGATTGTCTTTGATCGGACATCCAAAACGACGCTGAAACCTCCTTAACAGATAGATTTCAGTCACGTCTCTGGCTGAAGACGAAAAATTTAGCGCTAGCAGGGAGGCAACCCATGCAATTTGTTGTAATTTATTTTCATATTTTGTGTGAACTTTTTAAATTTTGTGTGTTATTTTGTAGGGAAAAGCACAAATGGAGCATTTTAAGACAGAAGGTATGGTGTTTGAAAATCACAAAAAGGAGAGCTAATTCATTTGTGATGGCTGAGTAAAGAATGATTTCTTGAGACGCATCCTAATGAATTTATATACCAAACAAGTGGCGTATTGCATACACAATTCTGTTGCCTTAATTATTACTTTGATTCGCTTTTCTTTTGTAATTATCTTTATTTTCGTAGACAGGATCCAGACCTTTTTGACCTTTCACGATTTCTTTTGTTGTTTAGCTAACAAGCTTCCTTTGGAAGATACTAGTGCTATTATTACTCACCCTTTTCAGGTACTATAAATTCAGCCCGTCATTGCACTTTTGAAGGCATCCAGAGTTAAGAAAGAAATACATAAAAAAAAAATGGAAGCCACTTCAAGAAGACGAGTTGAGAACATCTGTGTGTTTTGCGGTAGTACTGTTGGTACTAAACCACAATACATAGAAGCAGCACAGGAATTGGGTCGAGTCTTAGCAGCAAGGAATATGCACTTAATATATGGCGGAGGCAATCTTGGACTAATGGGGATCGTTTCAAAAGCCGTACAAGAAGGAGGCAGTCATGTTTTGGGAATCATCCCAAAACCCTTGGCAGAGGCGAATCTTATTGGATCATCAAACGGAGAGGAACTGATCGTGCCAGGTATGTCTGAACGACTGGTAGAAATGATTAACCGTTCTGATGCTTTTATTGCTTTGCCAGGTGGCTTGGGCACATTGGAGGAAATTTTTATAGTACTATCTTGGGCGAACCTGAACATACACCAGAAACCGCTTGGATTGCTTAACGTTGATGGATTTTATGATTTTCTTTGTGTGTTTCTTGATGATGCTCGGAGAAATGGGTTCGTGTCAAAACCTATGAAAGAACTCTTATTCACTGCCAGAACTGCACCGGATCTAATTGATCAACTCGTAGCCTTTGAACCACAAGTTGACCCTATCATTTCAAAGATAAAATGGTCCGATGATGATCGTGGTAAGAAGCGTCGAATAAATCTGGATCTTAACCTTTAATTTCCTGTAGAATTTCAGCCAACCAGGTACGATTTTCTAAACTCTTCTTCTACTGTTTAAGACATTGGGGACAATGTCTCATTTAGGTTTGGGGGTGAGGAGTATAGTTAATAGTACTTGTTTGTATTGTGTTTTTATTTTTAGTCCAAAATTTTTCGAAAAATACAAAAAAATTAAAAAATTAATAAAAACAAAGGGCATATTTAAAGCTAGGTGATGGTTTGGTGTCTTCCTTCACTCACTACCTTTTTATAGGAAAAGCTGTGGAGGCACCTAGATAATCATTCACTTGTAGCGTGTTGTGACAGACTAGTTTGGAGGACTCGTTGTTTATTCCTGACAACAAGCGATAAGAGCCTAAGGGGCTAGGGTACTTAAGTGAGCCTCGCTCCACCTTCCCTCTGGGGAATCTACAACGGGAAGTCCATTCGACAGTTAGTCACACACCATAAACTGAGCCTTGATTAAACTTTTAAAAAAAAACAAAAAAAAAAACATGTAAATTATAGTTTTATGACTAGTAGAAATATGTGGTTGTTATGTTGACTAAAAAGATGAAATTGGTAAGAAATAGCTGTGTAAGGAGTTTCCACTCCTGAGACGTATTTCAAACCTAATTCGAAACAAGTTAATTTTTGTTTATTCACTTTTGAATTATTAAATCTGTAAATTCTCCATAAAACTGACTAAAATGAATCTTCATATACTTAGTTAGCAGATATTATCAACATACATAGTAACATACAGACATGAGCTGTAATTAAAAAGTTTGTAATATTCCGTGCTCTAGTTTAATTGGGAAGAAGCATTTATAATTAGTGATGGAATAAAAAAAAAAATAATAATAATAATACATCTGAGATCCGAGTTATTAAGTCTGTAAGGGTATTTTAATACCTAATGCCCTAAAACCAACTGGTTTGGGAGTCATTGGCCCAAAGCTCGCTACATGGATCAAAAATGATGAAATAAAAATATATATATATAAATATCTGAAGTCTGAGTAATTAAGTCCATAGGGGTGTTTTAACACCTGATGCCCTAAAGCCAACTGGTTTGGGAGTCACCGACCAAAGCTCGCTACATAGATGGAAGTATTGTATATAAATAAAAAATAGAGAAAAGAAAAAAATCAAAGAAAAAATCAGAAAAATCAGAAAATTTATTCCATTACTACAAAAGGTGTGAAATCTGATAAAACTTTAGGACAAAAATATTACTCTCTTATCAACTGCACTTATGACTGTTATGGGCGAAATGAGTTGTTTAATATTATGTTGGCTGTGTATATGGAGAATGGTAAAAATAATAGGAGAATTTACTTATTCAGTAATTTAAAATGAAACAAAACAACTAATAACTTGGAGTAGAAGTTTCACATGATTAGTCACTAACTTCTTTATTTCTCTTGTCTTTTTGCTTTTGTGTGCATTAGTTTCACTACCTTTTTACTTTTGTAATATGTTTGTGGGTATCATTTGCTGTAAACCTTCACGAGACTACAACTCGTCCACTAGGGACACCTAGGGGTTTAAAGGCTTGTTGCATATGCTAAATGCAATCGTGATCCCTACGAAAGTGGCTTAGTTAAATTTATTATGTTATTTTATTTTGCTCGAGGACTAGCAAAATGTTAGGTTTGGGGGGTGTGTGATGAGTGATAAATGTATCACTATTTCCCACTCATTTAACTTAATATTTTGTATAGTTTCTTGAGTTTTGTGAATATTTTGATGTGTTTTGTGTTATTTTGTAGATAAATAAAGTTTCATGACATTCTGGAGGTGATTTGGAGCAAAACTGTGAAATTTGGTGAAATTTGGCAAAAAGGGTATTTTGGTAATTTTGGACGTCCCGACACAAAAGGGTTTGTATTTTGGTAATGTCCGACACCGAAATAAATTTCAAGACATTCTGGAGGTGATTTGGAGCAAAACTGTGAAATTTGGCAAAAGGGGTATTTTGGTAATTTTGGACGTCCCGACGCAAAGGGTATTTTGGTAATTTGGGCGTCTGCCACGTGTCAAAGATTCAACGAGCCGTCTTTTTTAGCACACCACGCCACGTGTCGAAATTTCAGCGATTCAAGAAATAATAATAATAAAAAAATAAAAATCAGAAAAATAATAATAAAAAAATAAAAATCAGAAAAATAATAAAAATAATCAAATAATAAAAATCAATCAAAAATAATAATAAAAAATTAGATTTTTTTGCCTATAAATAGATTTCGAATTTTTAGTTTCAAATGTACCTCTTCCTCTGAAATCCTTATAAATAAAATAGAGTTCTTCTTATTTTCTTCTTTTATTCAGTTTTATTTACGCTTTGTAGTAGTAATTCTATCCATCCATGAGGGGGTAACCTCTTCATGCTGAGGTAATAAGGTAATTCTTTTACTATTGCTTTTTAGATTAATCTCCCTTAAAATATGATATATAAACTATTTAAAATCAGATTAATAAAGGATACCGCCATTCCGGACGGTTGGTTTTTAATTTAATCTGGTTAACCTGACTTAATGAGGATACCGCCACACTGGACGGTTGGTTTAAGTTTATATTTCTGTTCCGCCTTATGGCTGGTATATTTGAATTTGACTTAATCAGGATACCGCCATTCTGGACGGTTGGTTTAAAATATCACAAGTTAATATATATTATTTTATGGGAGATATCTAAATAGTATATAGTAGAAGTTATTTCCTTTTACCTTAGCATTTCATTTATTTATTTTAATTACTTTCTGCAATTTCATTTTTTGTCTTTTAAGTTTATATCAGCTTTAGTTATGTGTTGTAACTAAGTTAAATATCTAGGGTTGTGATTAAATCTAATATCACCGGATTTAAAAAGGGTTAGATTATAGTTGGGGTAATTAAAAGAGTTATTTGTTGAGTCATAATTCTTATGCTTTTTATTACCGATCACTAATAAAATTGATTAGGTAAACTAAAATGAACTAGACATAGGGATTTTAAGTTTAAAACCTTAGTCTCAACAACCCACGATCTTCCTTAAGGATAGATAAACCTTTAATAGATTTCCTTACAGGATAGGAATATACCTGTCGGGCGGGGGGGGTAGTCTTAATTGAACTTAACCTTAATGAATCTAGGTAATTTAATTGACATAGACATATGGTTCAATTGGATTATACTAGGTATTTGTAAATGATCATTCGGAAGAGGCTTTTACATAATTTAGTGTTCCAGATTAATAATTCAATATTTTACCCAACTATAATATAACTACTTCATCTTTTAATAGATATTAGAAAGATTCACAACCCTAGATCTTTAAGTCTTTTATTTTCCTTAGTATTTTCTTGTGTCTTTTTATTTTTATTTATTTTGCAACGCCACATTCAACCAAACAAACAAACAATCTCTCTATTCTCCATTTAATTAGATATTTGTAAATAAATAGATTCAACAATTAATAACAATAGTAGGAATTAAGTCCTCGTGGGATCGATATTTTTATACTACTTGAACGATACGTGCGCTTGCGTTATACGTGTGTGTTTACGCCGGTCACTCATGCCCATAGTCGAATTTTAAAGGATATTGAGTTATGACTAGAGGTTAGAAATGAGACTTATGTGAGCTTAATTTCGAGATAATTGTAGGAAGAGGTAACTGTTGGTACTGACAGAAGTTCATTGGAATGAGAACAAGGAATTACCTTTCAGAGAAATTCAAAGAATATTCACTAAGGCCAACAAACTTTGGAGTGGTATCTACAAACACATGACCAGAGAATTTCCAGAGGTTTTAGTCTTCTTAAGTCTCGAACAGAAGAGCAAAAAGGAATTTAAGGAAGATTGAGACAACCAAAGGCACAAAATATCCTCAAACCAAGATGAATCCGTTTGAGTTAATTAAACCCATAAGGGATTCAATTCCAAATCCTATTTAAGAGGGGAGAATTTATACGACGGCAATCTCGGATATTGTTACGCCATGAGATGAGTGTATTTATATAATATAAAATTATGTTTCGACATATATACACTCATGAAATGACTTTAACGACAATCAGTAAACTCCTCGAAATTCCGATACGAAATTGTACGATGTTCCACTCTGGGCAGGCCATGGTATTAGGTCATAAAATTCTCATTACGAACTCCGATTTTTATGCATTTTATATCTTCAGAATTTAGATCGAGACCTACAACTTCCATATTGAATATCTTTCTAAATTAAAAACATAAGCGAGTCAAAAATGTAGATCACAAATCTAGGTGAACAGTGCTCGAGGATGAATCTAGAGAATTCTCAAATTATCTCAATTATTCCAACTCTTTTATTTCAAACTTTTAAAAATTATCCATTTAGCCCCCTTTTATATATAAGGGGCACTATTCCCTAATCCCAAAAATGAAGAGGAGAAGAAGGAAATGTAAGAAGAAGAATAAGGAGAAGGAAGAAGAAGAAGAAGAAAGAAAGAATAAGGAAGAGGAAGGAAATAACAAGAAACAAAGACAAATGCTCATAAATCAAGTAAAGAAGAAGAATAACAACCTTGGAAGACTTGAAAGATGAAAGAAATCAAAAAATGAGGTAAATAACCTTGACCCAAATTCTAAGTTATGGAGTTTTGATAAAATAATGTTATGGTAGTTTTGTTGACATGCTTGTAGTTGCATTAAAATGGTTAATGAGTTAGGAAATTAACCTTATTAAGAAATGATTAAGAACATTCCGCATGCGTAGTATTTCCATCCCCATTTAACTTTCTCACTATGAAAAACACTGATACTCTTTTCAAATATAATCTCATATTTGGGACCATTGCCCAAAACCATGACATAGAATATACAATAGTGCACACACAACTGAAACTCAACACACTTATCTTAGCAACTCTATACATGGGTACTGATATACAACTTTATTATACAATTATCTGAAACTAGACTTTACTTGACTTGACTGAACTCTATCTCTGACTTGACCTAGTGGATCGAACACCCTAGTGACTACCATCAATATCCATCCTCCCGAGCTCGTCCTCTAGGTAAACCTACAAAAACAAAAAACTGGGAGTGGGGAGGTTAGATCATTTTAACAATCTAAGTGAGTGGATGATTAAATTAAAAACTGATGTGCTTTTATGAAAGCGCTTGGATCTAAAACCGAAATTGTCACTAGCAAACCATCTTTTTTTCTAAAAAAAATTCTTTTCTTGTCTGAAAACACACACTTTCCTGCAAACTTTTCTGAAAAAGTTTTCTAAGTTAGTGAGAAATGGTTTATGCCATAGCTCGGCTGCCTCATTTCTGTTATGATAATTTGAAGCAGCAACTGAGTAAGTCTTTTGAGATGAAGACTCGGGGCCAGCTAAACAGATTCTTGGCATCAGGATCGGCCGTGATCGGAAAGCCAGGAGATTATACTTGTCACATGAGGAGTACATCGAGAAGGTACTTCAGAGATTCCAGATGGACAAGGCTAAGCGGTTAGCACTCTCTTGCTATCCACTTTAGATTGAGTACACAACAGAGTCCCTCTACTGAGATAGGGAATGAGGAAATGAAACAGGTTCCATACACCTCAGCAGTGGGAAGTTCTTATGTATGTCATGGTGTGCACGAGGCCAGACTTAACACATGCAGTTGGATTGGTCAGCCGGTTTATGTCAAACCCGGGAAAAGAACACTGGAATGCCGTCAAATGGATAATGCGGTACCTACGAGGCACATCCCATATGAGATTATGTTTTGGAAACGACAAGCCAGTGTTGATGGGCTACACGATTCAGATAT